>WHYT01014629.1:40213-69659 GCA_009806455.1 Tetrax tetrax
GTTTTTTTTTTTTTTTTTTTTTTTTTTTTTTTTTTTTTTTTTCCCATGGTTTTGCTCCATTTCCACAGAGCTTTTCTTTTACCATAATTCAGTGGTGTGTTTGACCTGAAGTATGTAGCTGTCATGGGAACAAAAAGGTCTGGAGGATTGTTCAAGGACTGGTTTGCTTTTGAAGCAGGATTCCTGGTTAGCTTTCATGCCAGTAGTTAGATGATGCCAATAAGGAAGCAATTGCTTTTCCTGATAATGATTCCTTCAAATGCTTGGTT
This sequence comes from Tetrax tetrax, assembly GCA_009806455.1. Classification (NCBI taxonomy): domain Eukaryota; kingdom Metazoa; phylum Chordata; class Aves; order Otidiformes; family Otididae; genus Tetrax; species Tetrax tetrax. The sequence continues at coordinate 40,483 of WHYT01014629.1, forward strand.
AGGGGTGTTCCTTCAAAAGGAGGGGATGTGGTTTAATCAAGATTACTACGGCATTTTTCTATCACTGTTTTTCTGAGGAAAATCTTTTTGAAAAATATTAATCATCCGTGAGGTATTACTACAGTACAAGAAAGAAGAGCTACTCTCCTGTGCCTCACATATTTAAGTGATGCTGACATTGCAGTTTTTGTGTTATTTGTGCTGTGGGTTAATCATTAATATGTAGTGTATATGTATGTAACGTGCCCCAGGACACAGACACATGAGTTGGTTAACCGACAGCATTTTAAGCTTTCTGTTTTGAAAGGTTGCAGACGCCTTGTGAAACCCCTAAAGATGATTTGTCTATCGATATGGGACTAAGTATTTCTCTGGATGAATTCAGGCTGCGTTTCTCATGCTTAAGTTCCTGCCTTTCAAGGCACAACCCTTTGCTTCTCATATTTCTAACAGTGTCTGTTTTGTATGTACACCTGGCTTGATATAGGGTTGTTAGTTAGACCTTACCCCTTCTGCTCTGGTTTCATAAAGCATAACATCTTTAAGTTCTTGGGAACTCTGGTCGCCAAATACTGAAGAATGGTGAGTCTAGCCAGCCACTGGATTATCATTCATGTTATTGCAACTGTAAGTGCTGTGTTACAGTAGCTTTTTCTGCTTTGTTTTGATACGTTATGAGTTTTCCCTGTGGAACAGGCCAGATGGTTTACGCATCATTTTCAGATATTTGGGGGAAAAAAACATTCTCTTGCCTTATGTTTCTTTACCGTTGATATAAAATCTGATCTCATTGTATTAAACTCTCTATTCTTGCATATGGAAGAGGACAGAGCCAGTTGCTTCTTTGGCCTAGACAGATTTATGCTTAAATTCCCATCAAGATCACCGGTGGGTTACAGAGCTCTCCTTCGCACTCTTATCTTCTGTTCATCACATCTGATTGGACTGTTGCTCTGGAAACCATTGTAATGTCACAAGTGACTTCATTATGATTAAATGAGGGAAAAAAAAACAGAACAAAAGAGCACATTCCTGTTTAAACGTGCAACTTGGAAACTGTCTCATACATCCTTTGTATTTCAGAGCACTTTTTGGTAATGTGACACAGATCCGTTCTGGTAGTCAAGAATAAAATTTATCATTCAAAATTGCTATTATTTATTTTCTCTAAATAGAATCTGTAATAGACTAATATAGTTACAAGGATAGCTGTTTTAGACTCTGTTAAAAGCTATGTGCAGATCTGTCAAAAAAGAACCAATTAGTACTTACACTTATATCTTTGTCCCTCACAGAGACTTAATTAGTTGTCTTAAACACTGAGAATGCTTTAGTTTCCAATTATATCTGGGATTATTTCCTATTTATCTTTAGTATCTGTATAATATTTGAGTCTCTGAAGCAGGTGTGTAACTGAACTAAATAGAAGGTTATAAAAATGTGCCAGGATGCTGCAGAGTTATTTGGCATTAGCTCAGCATTGTTACTAGTCTAAAGGGATTTGTCTGTCTTCCACAGTTACTTATGTCTTTTTGTCTCCGTTCACACTTAATAGCTTGTCTGGTAAGTTTAAATCTTTAATGCTGAGTGGTAAATAAATAAACTTATTGATGACTAAAAAAGTGGAATACAGAGTTATGGTTTCCTAGACCTACTCCCCTGTTGCTTGCTGAAGGTTACCCACCCTCTAGTTTTCTGAACAGCAGACTCTTTTACCTGTACAGCTTGCGTTAAAAAAATGTACAGTGCTTGCGAGTCAGATCAGTGATTCTTGCTTGAAGGTGAGAGGGAAGAAAACATCAGGAGATCAGTAGCTCTGCAAGGGGTCCCACCACTCCCTGGCAGAATGATCCATGTGCAGTGCTGGTTAGATGTACAGCTAGGTAACCCCGACCATCCATCCCACTGGTCCTCAGGTACGAGTCTGGGTTACTCACTGGTTTCTGTAGTAGTGCTGTATGCTGCTGGTCACGTGTTGGTCCTTTGCTGGGAATCTCTCCAGAACTAGTTTTTGAGCCTTGGCGGCCTATCCCTTGTTCTGGGCCTTACAATAAAAGGGGCTGCCCGCTGCTCACTGAGGGATGCGCATTCATCTGCGTCATCATTTGGAGCACTCCTTGCTGCTACTGCTTCTGTGCAGAGGTGAACTTGGTAATAGGTCTACAAAAGTTTAAAAAAGCTTGGCATGCACGCTTCCATTAAGACTAAAGATAATGACAAAGCTGATGGACATACCTAGAGGGAGAACTGATTTCAGTCATGTTGCTCTCAGAAGCAGCTTGATAGGTGCCACCATAAATTAAGATAATGAGTTTAGGACACATGTTTAAGTCCTCCTTCATTCATTCAGCTTTTTTATTGTTACTGGTTTGTTACAGTGCATGAAGTAGTTAATCTGTGGGATAGTGTTACGGAAGTGGCTGAAGTATAGAAAGTAAGTGGGGTGAGGCATGCTGCAGAGACAGTAGTCTTATTTGGCTATATCCATATGAACTGCTAAAACGGACATTTACAGCCCATTGAAAAACTTTGAAGTCAAGAACATGGTAGGGTTTTCTTTTCCCCTAACAGTGTCCAACACCTTCCTTTTTTGTCAGAGCAAAATGAGTAAGCCTATCCTGAGTAATATATGAATTATCTTTTCCATTATCTCTCAGGAAGTTCTGATTGTTTCTGAGACCTAGCGTGCTACTGATCTGCTACCTGAGGAATGTGTCCACTCCCTCTATTGTGTAAATACATGGTGTAACCATTAGTATGAATCTGTTGTTCAGTTGTTCTTTCTGGAAAAATAATTAACAGTATCAAATCAGTGTATTTTCTTATACAAAGCAATAATTTTCTTTGAATGTATGTTTTTACAGTCTGTGTAGGGAGATGTAGATGAGCATCTTCTCTCTAAGAATCTTTGCAGAATATCATGTGTCCTGTTGCTTTTGTTGCTGGAATCCTAACTTAATTTTGGAATCATGAATTCTTACCACAATATGAAGACAGCCGCTTTATCATGCTATTTCTGAAGAAACTCTGAAGTAGGACTTCATTATCAAGGAAAGTATTGCAAATACACATATTCAATTGTAAGTCCATCACAGTAGTCCTGTGAATTGCCATCAGTTTAATAAATTAGATAGTGTGTAAATAGCTATTTAATTCACAAAATTCAGACAGACCTATTTCCGCTCCATGCTGTTACTGAACATATTTAAGTTGATATTTTTAGCAGATACACATTGTACTGAGGCACCTTAGTTGTGAGAGGCCAGTTCTTTCTGCATTGCTATTTATAGGCTGGCCTGGAATGCTCACATGATGATACTGTTTGTAATCTTGGGTATTTATATTGCCAGCGATGCTATGGCAAAGAGCTTCTCAGTATTTCCATTATACAATTGTATTTCCAAGCTGTATACCTAGCGCCTAACACAAAGCTTGGCACGGAGACTGAGGATGTACCTCTTCTGCAAGTGGAATAAATGCGGTCTTCGTATTTTTGAAAGAGCTGTGTGGTTGTAATGACTCGTGTATTTCGTTATCATGTTGCTACAACAAATATTAAAACACATGAAAGTTAAAACAGGATCTCAAAAGTATCCATGGAAAAATGATCAAATAATAGACAGAAAGAAAACTGAAACTTAAGTATTGTGGTTTGCATGGGAGGTCACTCTAGTACAGTGGCGTTCAATCCAAAATGTCCAAGGCATAAATGGTTTGGAGGCTGGTTAGTGAGACCTTATTGAAAATACAGGCCAAAATTAATGTTGGCAATATGTCAACATTTTGTTGCAGAGTGTTCTTTAGTTTTATTAGCTTAAGTTCCCTCTGATTCTTTAGCACAGTGATTAAAAAAAAACAAACCAAACCAAAAGAGCTTCATTTGGGGAAAGTAGAAAAGGAGGAATAGAAGATGTTCAACCTGGCAGGGAGGCTACCACTTATGTGTTGTAACAGCAAAATATATCAAAGCAAAAAGGTGAAAACCAAGTATTTTTTTTTGTCAGCTACTTAATGGATTTTTTTTTTTCTGTCTCTTTTCTACCTGTCCTGTTATTTTTTTTGGCTTTCCTTTCTACAATGGTTGAATTCCTTAATTTTCACTTCAGGATATACCGATCTTTGGTTGGTTAGGTGAGGTAAAGTTTCCCTGTGTTTGTCTTCTATTCAGGCCTGAATTTTGTGTCTTCTGTGTTAACTAACCTTCAGTTGTATTCTCCAATATAATTTCGTCAGCTTAATTTACAACCAAGCAAGGGTTGAAGAAGCAGCTATGTATAGCAAAGGGTACTTTTGTGCATTTAAACCTGGGCTTTACAAGCAAATGAACCTGATCCTTAAATTTAGTTTAAATTCTGAGGAATCTTACTGGTAAGCTTTTGGATCTTGACCACTTGCTTTCAATTTTAAAGAATTTGTTTTTATTACCAGGTTAATCTCAGTAAGAAATGCTGGGAGGAAGGAGCTGAACATTTTTTCGGAATCTCATATTGTCTCTTCTAGTTGCTTTTTTAAAGCTCCAAAAGCAGCTTCAAAAGTTCATCTGAATTTAAAAAAAAAAAAAAAAAAGCACATTTACTAGTATGCTTTCTAAATTTTCAGTCACTCAAAAGATTTCTTTTCCCACTGGTTAGGAGTAGCATCTCACACATTATATTCTCAGGGCTGTGTACTGTTACAACACTGAACAAACTGTCTTAGAAAAACAGTAAATGTGATACTTGAAAAAATGATTTTTTTTTAATAATTGCCTTTCTGAAGATTTCTCCTAACTACAGATGTGCAGAGCAGCATTCTTGATGTTCCATTCCTGTTTGCCCAGCATCACACTGATGTGATGGCATTGCTTGTCAATGCAGGCTTTGAAGAGACTTTTATGGTTGCTCTTTGTATCTTTTTTGTTAACAAAGAGAGCAGTGGTCCTCTGAAGTAGCACACCTGGGGGACAGAAAAATCAGTAGCTATACATGTGCAGAACCTGGGCCCACTGTCCTGTCACGGTGGGGTCTTGTGTTGAGTATTCAGTTGAGGGGTTGTTGATGGATCTGTGGCCCTTTATGCTGTCAGCTGCCTGCGCTGGTATCTTTGCTTGCTAAGGCTCCGTGCTGCTCCAGCTGGATCCTGTGAGGTGAAAGTTGGCGATAACGAGCACTATCCACTTCTGCTATCTACCACTATCACATACGGAGAAATGGCCACTGATGGTCATTTTCTTTTGTAAGGAAAAAAATAATCTTTCTCTTCCGCTTGCCTCCCTGTTCTCCCCTTCACCTGTCCAAAAGGTTGAAGAATGTATTCGTTATGCTTGAAATAATAAATTAACTTTAGAAGGAGATTTGAGCGTGGGATCCTCACTAACAAAATAAAGTCAGGAGAGGATTTGATGAGACTTCAGTGTGCAAAGGAGGCTTTCCCTCCCTCCTTCCCTCTAAAGGGAGTAGAATGGTACTACTAGTTTTTCAGTTTGACAAGCTGGGGTTGCATTTGGTTTGATGTATGTCATGTTATCTTCCAGAGAATTTCTTGAATGAGAGAGGATTTAGAAAATTCTTGATACTTCCTGCAGTGCTCTGCAAAAATTATCCCTATTTGTAACTGCCCAAGAGTCAAGAGCTACTGTTCTCATAAAGACTAAAGTACTTATCCCAAATATCTTGATACGAATTAGTCTAAAAAAATGCCATTTGGAAAAGCAAAGGTTTCTACTAAAAGGTTACTATTTTTATTTATCCTTATTGTGTGCAGTTAAATTATTTTTGGCTTGGCTTGATGGTAATTTTTATACAACTGATGTATAACGTTTCATTTAGTCATACTAAGCTTTTGAGTTTTGATTTTAACTGTTAGGGGCAGATTCCATTGCCTAAAAAGAAGGCGTTTAGATTAGGAAAGACACATTAATTATCAAATAATTGTTTTTCTGCTTTTCTGTTGACTAGTTAGCTACAGCTGTTGCAGAGAGGAGTAGGTACAGGTGTGTTCAGTAAGATGTGCAGAGAACATCTGTTTTTGTGGGAGGTAGCACAAGGTACATTAAGTAGAAACACAAGCACAATCCCAAAATGTAGCCGCTCAGTTTGTAGTATAGGAATGGAGATGGAAAGCTGTGTCTGTATTTGAAGGAAGCTTTTGTGTGTTACATTTATCTTGATCCTCAGTAGTTAGAAAGTGAGGGATAGAAAAGCTAAGATGCCTGTAAAATTTTCCATTGCAACCTATTGAGAAGACAATTGCAAATAAAGCAAATATTCTTAGTTCTTCAGATTATGAAGCAAAAATACTGTCTTTAGCCTGGCTTTTTTCCTGCAGTATTATTTCTTAGATGCAGCTTTTGAATTGGACAATGCCAGAAATCTGTTTGCAACATTTTTTTTTTTTTTTAAGAAAATACTGAATATTGCTTCATGTCCCAAGCTTTAGGTTTGATTGTGCAGACAGGTCTTAAGGTAGAAGAATATTTTTACTGTATTTCACAACTCAGTACTGTAAGTTTGGTTTTGGATTTTTGTACCACCTTTTTTCAAATTGCTGCATTTTTTAATCTGCAACTTTTTCTTCTGAAACCATGGTAAATGGTGTGTTAGTAATGGCATAATACTTTCAGATAATTGGAGAAAGCTGATCAAGGGGTTCTGCAGTTAACTTATCAACACTGTTAATTTAGTTAAAAAGATTAGTATCTGGCAAAAGTGTTGACAGCATTTTTAAGAGCCAGACATTTTCTACAGTGTTTTTCAGCAATTCCTACGTGAATGGTATTGGGTGGATAGTTTAGCTAGGGTCTCGCGCATTATTTTGTTCCCTTTGGAGGGGATATATATTCTTTCTGCAAGTTTCTTTAGCCTCTTTGTAAAAAGACTTCTGGAAGATTCAGGACTCAAAATAATTTTACACATTTCAATGAGCTACTTTAAGCTAGCAAGGTATTTGCGCTTCAGGTGTTTTGGAGGACAAGAAGCCAGTCACAACCCATGGACTGTTACTTTTGGTTTCTCTTGCTTAATAAAAATCACAGACTCAGTAGGGAGGAGCCCTATGTCTGGCTAAAATCTTCTCTCCCACCTCTGCCCATCTTGTGTTGAGTCCTGAAGAGATCTCTGCGTGGTCTGGTATTTTTTCTTTTCTAAATGAACTGGAGAAGGGGTGAATACTGGTAAGATACAATATAACAGCAGCAGCAGCGTAGTGCTGCCAATAGTGTGCCAGCCACTGAAAGTAGTGGGAAGACCTTCAAGTGGGTTGTGGCTGGCTGATAAAAGGGTACACGAAACTCACTGTGAAATGCAGAGCTCTTATGTACTCGGCGGTAATTTCTGGGCTCATTGGTCTCAGAAGAACCATCTTGGAGTTCAGCCTTTTCAAGGGAAACATCAGCTTAGTGCTCAGCAAATGGGTGAGAAATGGCAAAGGATAGTTACAACCTACTGGAGAAACATGCTGGGAAAGAGCAGGGAATGAGAGAGGAAGCTTCACGTCTCTGTTGCTGCAGTGATCTTGACTTCTGTGTTTTATTCTGACCCTCCTGTCTCAAAAAAACTGTGGTGGAACTAAGGAAAAGTAGAGAATGGCAGTAAGGGTAGTGGGCTTCTTACAGACTGCTTTTTACATGAGGAAGCAATAAATAAGTGAGAAGTCTTTGGTGTAGAAGAGGACAGCTGGGGAAGGAAAGGGGGTATGGTTAGAGATTGGTACATCCCTGAACAGAGGGAGGAGTGATTTACTACCTGTTTCTTACAGGAACTGTGGGACTTTACCTTAAATTATCAGGAGATGGGTTCAGAACAAATGCAAAGATATGCTCATAATTAAATTATGGACTTTGTCACAGGATTATGTCACTTTTAAAGTCCATATGATTAAAAACGGTTAGGTAAATTATTAGGGAGAAAAATCGAGGCCACTAAGCTCAAACATAGCAGTTCATGCTGTCTGAAGTTTCTCACTGCCTGCAGCTGTGCTAGGCTAGTCCTGAGTTTTCTGTTGTGTTCGTCAGGTGGCTTGATTAAAGGGTCCAATGACTGTCAGAGGCAGGATCTCCCCCTTTTGTGATATGCCAGTGGCCTAGCAGACAGTCAACTTCACCTCTCTCTCCCCAGGTTCATGTTCCCAGTTGCACGTTGATGTAAATTTACTGGGCACATTCCCTGCACTGGGTACAGCTGTTTTCTGGTTATGTAAACTAAGAAGATCTTCTTTAAACTGAAGAATGGCAAAGCAAACTAACGCTCCTCCCTGATGCTCTGAACCCCCTCACCCTACACTTACCTGGTAGAGGCAGAGCTGAATGTGATGGTACGTGGCACAGAGCTGGGCACAAGAAGCTGGAGAAGAGCTGAAATTTCTTAAACTGGCTTTGCCTCTTGAGCTATTACAGTGAGGTATTCTTAGAGCAACTGTTACCAATGTCTCTTAGTCTAAAGCTTACTCATTCTGCTTCAGACCTGAAAGCTAGCGTGTTGAAACCCTACCTGTTTTCATCCTCCATCGTCTGCAGAGATAAAACTATTTCACCTATACGATCTCTGCTTTCCAAGTTTCCCAGCTTACTGGGAAAAGGGGAGCCTGTTAAATTTTGTTGGTCTCGCCTCCCCTGTTGTATAGGGTGTGTTTTCTGACAAGATATTCAGCCCATTAACTCGTTTACCTCTCGTTGCCTACCAGAAAGGCATCTAATGTCTGTCTGAAGCCCTCAGATGGAAAATCTGTGAGTGTCATTGCAGTTGCCACCCTTCTCTGCAGGAAATTATCTGTTCTCAGATCCTAGAAATGAGTTCAGGTTGTGCCTTTTCCTGCTAGGTTCAGTAACTTTGTGCTTAATGTCTTCTCTTTGTGAAGACTAATTGCCTTCGAAGTTGTTCTCTTTTTGCTCACTGATAAACTTGGAGCACACACTGTGAAAGATTTATCTAGCCTTTGAGTAACTTCTGTGGTTCATTTAATAGCACATTAGGTTACTAGAGCTAACTAGATATTGCCTAAGCTTTGTGAAGATCAATGAAGAAAAATCTGACTTGTATGGGTGCTGTATAAGAATAAAGTCTCCTCAGTACTTTTAGTTAGGTTTTGGTCCTGCAAAATCTCAGGAGACCTTATTCACTTTATTTATCTAGAGTTGATTTGAGTTTACATTCTTGGTATATTGTTCCACACAATAAACCTTTTTTTATCCCATGAATTCTCATAATATTTCTCTGCTTAGTGTCCACTTTCTGGCAAATGGTAGCAGTTGTTAATGCTGTCTGTTAAAGCAAATAATGTAATCTTAGGAGTCACCAAAACAGCTGGTGTTGCAGCCAGCTGAGACAGACTTTCTCCTGCAAAATCTTTTCAGTGAAGTGATGGAAATTGCCATGCAGGTGTGTATTGTCATCAAACCTGGGGAAACTTTTGATTTCAAATACAAATTAACGAACAGTATTTTCTTTCTTATCAGTTCATCTAATATTCATGTCACTAAAAACACATCCTAGGATGAAACAAAAATAGTAACTTGTGAATTTTTCTGAGTTTCAGACAACATTTTCATACTACAGTTACATTTAAAGAATGCTAACATACATTTGCAGAGCCGTGTGAAAGGATGAAGTGTCATGCCCAATTAGCATCTCTCTTGAAATCTCATTAGTAACATAAAGTAGCTGAAATATGAATTATAATTTTCCCTGTTGTGGTAAAGGAATGTGGCAATGAGACTTGGGGGTGCCTGTTGTCCAGCCTGAACACATGGTCAGGACTGTTGCATAGGTATCTTCAGGAGCTTCTCAACTGTATCCTTTTCCTGACTGAATAAGAAAGAAGTTTGCTTTGCTTACCTCCCAGCAAAAAAAAAAAGTTATTTCTTTTTTTTTTTTTTTCTATTTCCTGAGGAAAGTAAAGTGTTACAATAAAGGTTCAGATCAAGTTACTCAGTTACTACCTATGGTTTAGTTCTTTCCAGTACAGTCTTTCCAGTGACCAGAGGCGGTCTAGATCCTCATCAACAAAGCTGCTAATCACTGTTCATATTTTAGTAGCAAGTTGTGATGCTTGAGTTTTGAACAGGCACACTAACAAAGTCGAATTTAATTTACCAAATGCTACACAGGTTAGCAAACTTCCTTCACAGCCTTTGAAGGTGATCTCTAGCAATAAATAGTGTATATAGTGATAAATAGCAGTGTATTTTTCAGGTAGCTTTGAGCACTGCCTGCTTCAGTGCAGCCTAGTGTTTTGGTGGTTCTTACAGGCAGCATTTCTGAAGGAATTTCTACGGAGCGGTAGTGTTGAAAGGGAATGTTTTCCACTGACGTTGGAGGCGTAGGAGCCAGTTAATAGCTGGGAGCAGCTAACCCCAGTGACTGGTTGGTTGGGTGTGACAGTCTCCATAGAGTTTGTGCACAGAGTTGAAATGCTGCTTGGTGCTCGGGGTGTTTTTATCCTTAAGAGTGCTAGTAATAAATGCAGCACAATAAGAATAATGAGTGTCTAATAAATGCCGCAGTAACTTTGTTAACACTTCTAGCATGTGTTTCCACATACTTTCCAGAAATATACTGTTTGCCGTTTCATGGCATTCAAGCTAAGGTTATTTTCCCCTCCCTCTCTTCCTCGTCTCTCTGAGCCTGATTAGATAGTAAAAGCTCCTTGTTTAGATGCTTTTGTAGTCAGTTTTATTGAAAGCTTGCAGAAAATAGATTATTTAACATGGTAGGCTCTGGATGAGGTCTCAGCAGTCAGTATTGAGTTAGAGCTCTTTTGTCATGGAGCAGGACACCAGTTTTAGTCAGTTTTTACCTTTCTGGTAAAACTAAGCAGATTTACTAAAATGGGGTAACTTTTTTTGAAAAGCTTATTTTATGTGGGAGGGTAGACGGAGATTTTTTTTTTTTAGTGAACTTTCTAGCAAAGTGATAGATTAATCTTTCTGCTTTAAGGGTGGTGACTGTTCTAAGCCGATTGCTGTTTGCGAAGTGGCATGCTGTTGCATGTAGGACAGGTATCATCACCCTTTTTCAAGCTGTCAGTAGAAGCTGTTTTTACATGAACACCACGGCTTCTGTGTACAGATTGGAACCACTTCAGCTTCGCATCAACAAGTTGCTGGCATTGGAGTAACAATGCCTTGGGCAGTGAAGGCAAGTCAGGGGCTAGTGGTGTCCAGAGCAGTTGTCACTTTCTGTTTTCCATCTTGTAAATGTCACAATATAATGCCTTTCACTTTTTAAAATGAGCTTGTGTTGGTTTCATAACCTATGGTGCCTATGGTGGAAATATCAGTGAAATAAACAGTGAAATATCCAGACATTTTCTAGGTTTCTTTTGTGTAATCACTCTGCTACTGTAATACTTATTTTGTTTAACTTGCAGTCTGAGTTAAGCATCTGACTTTTCTCTCTTTGTATGTGGTAGCTTTGCAGTTGAGTAGCACAGATTCTTGATACAGTGTTTCCATAAAGGATGAGAAAGTAATGCATTTTTACAGTATGCATCTGTTTCTGGTGCTGTTTCCGATTATGATCAGCTACTACCTTACTATGCAGGCACTTGCTCAAATTGCTGTATTTCTTAAAATGTTTTCCTTTTGCTGTTCTTTAAAGGATTGTTTTGTCTATAGAACAGACTTTTGCTAGGTAGGAGGATTAAACAGATACAGGGCATGTGCTGCCCACCTTATGCAAGAATATGAAATAACTGATTATCTATATTTGTGTATGTATGTGTGCTCATACAGCATGTAAAGTAACTCTTCCAGGAAGCCTGGTATCAAATTGTGATGCCATTTTAATTAGTCAGCTCTTCAGGAGGTGCCCCAGCCAAGCACAAAGGTGGGACGCTGTTCCCTTTCTAGGCATTGCCCATGTCATCTCCTTCGATCATCTTCTGTATTCAGAAAATAGAAGGGGGAAATGGGCAAATAAATATCCTTTTTCTGTGTTCGTTGTGGAGAAAATGGTGTACTGCCAGTGGTTTGCAGTACACGATCATCTGAAACTGTTACTGTGGCAGACTGCAATCTTTTTCTAGGTCGGTGCTTCTGTTAAGTAGTACAGTGCCCATTAATAATATATAGGCATGCTTTTTAAGATGCTTGGTATCTGGCCTGCAAGTAACAGCCTGCAGTGATAAACCATGAGAAAACAAAGGGTTCTAGAGCCCTAGTATGATCTTACTGTGAAGGACAGGAGAAACATAATCTCTTTCCTTCTACATAATTTACATTGTTTGCAGTTAGGAGTGCTGGATGTCTGCTGTCTCTGCTGCAGCCACTCCGAAAGCCTTATATACATGGATAAACAAACAATGCAGTTACTTCCATGGGGTAAAGCAAGGCACGCTTGTTATGATGGTCCTACCGCTGAGTTGTTCCCTTGCACCCTGCCTTTGAGTGAGACAGACACACACTGCTGGTGATATTCTCGGCCTCACTTGTAAGGTAGCCTAATTTTAAAACAAACAAACAAAAAAACGCTCAAAAAAATACCATAATAGTTGTTTTGAACAGCTGGTCTTCAGATGCCAGAGATGCTGGAGCACTGGTGAGAGAAGAGATTATACTGAAATTGAGGAGGAGAGGAGCACAAAGCTATGTCCTTGTATATGCATAAAAGCATAACAAGTTTGATAACCTGTTCTGACTTGTCATAACTGGGAACAGCTTGTAGGATTGTACAAAGAACTAATTAATTTTCTAGTACTGCAGAATTCCCAACAGAATAAACTGCACATGAGGAATATCTGGAAACCAAATTTTGGAAACTGGCTATCAAATCCTATTAAAAAGAGCTCAAAAATAAATATTATTTTTTATCTATCAGGATGATCTTTTCAGTTTGCTTATCTTTGTGCTTACAGAGGACAGAAGGAAGACTGATTTTTCAACTCAGCATATAAAAACCTGAAGACTTCTCTTGTTTTTTGAATGTGTTGGTAGTTCCTTTTAATAATTCTTTTGACTGGTTATCCTGAGGAGTACATCAATGACTATGTAGTCACTATGTGAACACTTAATTATGTATTTGGGAAAACAGTGAGTACCATGAATTTGCTGTGGTTGCACATGTGATGAGGGCAAAAATGTATTTCAGACTCAGTGTCTTAGATGATGATTTCTGCTGTAGTCAGCTCAGAAGAGCAAGCTGCAAAGCCATGTGGTTCATTCATCATTTGCTATAGATACTATGTGTGGTTACTTAACATAACTGGTTATGATTGCTTCATCTTGATTAACTAATTGTGAGAAAGGAAAAGAATCCGCAGAATACTTTCCAAAAGGTGAAACAAAGCTATGTGGGTGTCATTCCAAAGGATCTAAGACCTGTTTTTCAAAGATGCCTTGTTCCTCTGTCTCCTTCAATGAGGAGTACCTGGTTTTACACTTATGTTCTCATTTTTAAAGGTACTTTGTCCCTACCGAACTTTCTTAACTGGGGGTCGGTGGAGTGGTGAAACTGCATTATACGGAATAGGGAGAAAAACAAAATCTTTCAAGTTTTTTGCTATACAAAATGTTTTTCTTTCTGGTAGAATTGACACTTGGTTAGGAATGCTGACAATACTCTCTAAGGGACAAAAACCATTCTCATTAGTGTAGTTCTTAAAATGCTTAAGTCTTTAAGGTGGTGGTACCATGTATTTCTAGATGCTCATAGTGCAAGATTGTCGTCTTTTGCTTCCTGTTGCATGGGACTAATTTTCTAGTCAGAATACGTAATGCCAGCTTATATTAACTTTTTATATGACAAAGTGAGAGTCCTGTGAAGTAGTGTAGGTAAAAAAAAAAAGAAGAAACTGCCATTGCTGTTGTTAAACTACTAGGAAAGTGCACTCTTCTCCACGTATGCTGTCGCAGGCAGTGGGTAGATTGTAGAAAGAAAATGTGGATGTAGTGCAGAACATTTCTCATTCATAGGCTGGTGTAGGACATTAGAACTGTGAATTATTTCTCTTAGCAACTGTGAGAAGCATTATGAGTTTAATTTTAGGAAGAGACAACAGGAATAAAAAACAACCTGTTTGCGTTAGCACTAAGCTTTCTAGAAATTAGTTTGCTCCATCTAGGTAAAAATTTGAGACAGCTATGCACTCTGCAATCCTGGTGTGTGTTAGCCAAGCAGGACAGGAGAGGCATAATGCTGTTGTGAAAGATAAAGCCTAAGTAGATTCTAGTAGAAGACCTCAGCAGATGTACTGCTCAGTAAAGTTAGAAAATCATTCTAGTGATACTTTACTAAAGTCATAATGGCTTAGAGACAGAGTCAGGAGGAAGTTCAGAAGCTTAGTGGACTTTGTGGTCATTGAAATTCATACTTTTCCTCTGACCTGTGAGATTATTTTTCAGGCTCTTGGTGGTATTTGTTTTGGTTTTTGTTTCTAGACTTGGGAGAAAAATCAGTCTTCCATCAGAGTGTGCAGATGCAAGATGCCTTTTGTCAGGTTAAACCAAAATCTGTTGTGCAGATGCATTACAAATTTAGGTAACTGATAATTTCCTTAAGTGTACTGGCTGTCCACTTTAGAGGAGATGATGTCATTCAAAAAGTATACCTGCACATTGTCATTGACACCATGGATGATTAGACGTGGAATTAAAAATTCTGGGAAATAAAAATTGTGATTGTTGTATCTCTGTGATCTTCTGTCTGTCCCTGCCCCCCAGCCTCAGCTGTTACACTGAATCACAGCATTTGTATGGTCAGTGTTTGGTAAAAATAGAGACAAATACAATTATTTATGAAGCTGAAAGCTGCTGGTTTTCGGGAAAGGAAAGAAACCATGAAGCGCATACTGGAAAAAAAAAAAAAAAAAAGATTAAATAAACCAAAATATTTGTGTGAAGAATTGATTGAGGTTAATGCAGGTTTTATAGCACATCTTTAATCTGCTTCAGATGTAATTTCTAGTAAGCTGTAAACAGTTCTTTATTTATTGGTCTGACTCCTTTGATTGAATAAAGGATTTTGGAACGTCTCCATCTGAATCACTGCCAGGATAATGGCTGCAGTGAGTTGGTTAGCTGGAATTTCCAAATAGCTTAAAAAATATATCTATCCTGTAAGCCAATATAGCTGACTTATTCCAGAAGCCCTTGGTGATATTGCTGCTGGTGATGCTAGCTGGTGACTTGTCGAGTTGCTCGTTTGGAGCAGTAGAATGTGACATATGGTAGGAAGCTGCAGCTCCTTGCACTTTAAAATCCAGGAGATAGTGATGAACAACCTGCTTCCAGCCACCAGTGGTTTAAAAAGCTGCTCTAACGCTTTTCTTAAAATGAGCATCAGAGGAATAAGAGGAAGCTTCCTAGAAGGTAGTGGCTTGCATTACTTAAGTAAATATCTTAAGAAATGTGTCAAACCGTTTGTTTACTCTAGTGATGTTCTGTACCTTTTCCAATTGGGGCTTATAAAAATAATCCTAGAAAAAAACCAGTTGATAAGCTTTCTGTTGGTGTGTACTTCAATTAAACCATTCAGGGCTTCTGCTGGCCCTGTACAGCAGTCTATCAGGAATTCTCTAGGAAAGCTGATGTATTCTGGAATTAATTTTCAAGATATGAGTGTATCTAAAAGAAATGAAAAGCTTTCCAAAAAACCTTGGATGACTTCCTTCAGTAGGAACTTACCTTCCAAATACCAACTGGAAATTTAGAGCTGGTACTAGAACTCTGGCTAGACAAGCTGATGACGTAGGAATTTGATCACATCTGAAAAGTTATTAAAGTGAAAAATATTCAAAGTATAGCTAAGTGTATTTTTCACTTAGATAAAGAGTGCATTCTGCACAAGTTCCGAGCCACCTGGACATGAGCTAGCTATGAGCTGAGCCTGTGTAACCACCGTTAATGAAAGGGTAAGGCTGCCATGAGTGGTTTGGCTCAGAGGCAAAGTGTGTTTGCATTATACCAGTACTGTGCACCAGCTGTGCACCTTCTGGTTTAGGCAGTCATGTCATCTAAGGTACAAGCCGAGAGTAGGCAGAAATGATTGCACAAGATGTGTTTGTGGATTTGCTTCTCTTCAGCTTTTTTTTGCTGAGCAGTCGTATTGTGCGTCCCTAAGAAAACTCCTCAAAGTGTTATTTCCCCCCCCCGACTTGATGCAGTTGGTGTATGTAGTCTGGTGGATGAAGGCATGGCTCAGTCCCACGTATTTCTGCATGTACACTGTAGCCTCGTAGTATCTTTGAATTTTCTGTAATGTTGCTGGGCAAATAGAGACCCTTCATCCATATCCCTATTTTATAAACCTTACTAAGTTCTCTACTTGCGCTGTTTTGTCTGCAGACCTTTCTGGTCATCTGGGTTTTTTCTTCATCCACATTTATATGCTTTTTTTCTTCATATGAGGAACAAATGAAAATTTCTTCTGTGTATCACTTCAGGCTTATTTCAATACATAATTTAAACATAAGCTTAAGGTTGTAGTTTTTATGAATGGCCTAAGACAGTCTGATTCTGCAACAGATTTTCACCTCCTCTCTTTCATTGGCATTAGCAAGCATGGGGGCTGTACAATGAGACAGGGCAGCAATCTTACCTGAAACCAATCCCATTGGAAAAACCCAGACTGGTTTAATTTACTATTTGGCATATGGCTGCCAGCATAAGCATAAAAGCATTTAAGGACAAGTTGAAGTCCTCTGAGCTGGTGTCTTTAGCTTGGAGGTTTGTCATCTCAGCTTTATTTCTGATAGCACCCATTGGAGTTATGTGTGTAGGGTAACGGTGCTTTTGCATTGCCTTCCTATGCGCTGCGTAGGCTTTTTGTGGTTAGGGGAAACACAGGTTTATTTTTCTTCAGACTTCTGTGATCTCTAGAAGAAACATTTGTTTGACTCTTACCTTGGTCTTGCAGGTGTAGCACTGCTGAAATCAGTGGGGCTTCACCCTGGCACCTTGGTCTGCCAGTTCGCAGACTCTGTTTGCCACAAAAGATGGGGTGTGTTTTGACTTCCATGACAGTGAAAATGGATGTTTGTCTTCCTTCTGGAACTCAGTGCTATTAGATTTTTATATCTATAAGCAATCTGACATTTCCCTTTCTTTTTAACGCGGGGCTGTATTACTAATTAAGTAATTACTGGTTAAAAATCTGTGGTGTATCATATAAATATCTTCTCATCTGATTATTCTTAAATACATTTGGGATTACAACAGTGTTCAGATTCTGACAATGATGTACACTAACGTTTCTTTCTTTTTGCTTTCTTCCCATTATGTGAACGGTGTATTCGTACTTCTCGTCATCTTTGCTGATTTTTTTGCCAATCATCTAGAAAACCACCTAAGGTAAGTATTTTTCTCTTTTTGCATTTATATCTGCTTGAAAATGTTGAGCAATGCAGAAATGTTGGGTGTCTTCCTGTAGTATGTGATCAATACAGCTTTGATAAAGGAAAATACATTAAAAAACCCTATTCCTCATACTTCTAAGAAGTATTCTAATTCCAGAAGAATAAATTGTAATCCAACTGACATGCAGGTAAGGCACATGACTTGTTAAAGCTGTGACCAGGAAAGGCATGATTTCAATGCATTTGTAAAAACATTTGAAAGCGTACATAAGTATTGTGTATAAAACACTTAGTTGCACATAATTCTGCTTAAAAGGTAAAATACTGCTTTTAACAGGTGGCAAAATAGATCTAGTACGAAACTAACTCTTCTTGATGATATTCAAGAATTAATTTTTGTAAAAGTGGCTGAAGTGCACTGGAATTTATCTAGAAAAGATTCTCTGTGTTGTTTGTAATACAGAAGAAGGGAGAGAGAATGAGTGTTAGGTATCTGTCGGGACAGAGAAAGAGCCTTACTGGGATAACAAATACAATGTTGGTAAAGGGCTGGTAGCAACAATAAGGTAAAGGACAGTGTGAACTACGTCTTGTCAGCAAGTGCAAAACACTCCATTGCTATTTTGCTTCAGCAATTTAATGATAATTTTATCCTTTAAATTTCTGTTGGATGGTACTTTTTACAGCAGAAAGCTGAAGTTAGCTCTGAATGAAATTTTATTTTACATTATTCTCTTTGATTTGTAGATCCTCAAGAAACAGTGTATGCAAGTCTGATGTGACTTCTGCTTATGCAGGTGTAGCAGAGCATTCTGCAGGCCTTCTAAGAAAAGAAATTGGGATGATATTGATCCATATCTGTCTTATATGGATATCCATCTACTTATGGTTCAGACAGCTATTTTATATGCATGTGTGCATATATATATGCTTTAAATATTTGTTGTTTTGATTAATTTCTTTAAGAGTCAGGGGAGAACAACTTCTCAGTAAGTGATGTGTATTATTCCCAATAGGCAGGGAAGAATGGAACAAACTTTTTAAACATGAATTGAAATAATTATCTTTGAAAAAAAACCAAACAAAAATATGTACTTTTAGGTCACAGCGGGTGAAAATGAATAACACCGATATTACAGTTTAAAGTGGTATGCTGTACTGATTTATTTCCATCCCCTCCCCTGAATGATTGAATTTCTTAAAAATGATGGACCTGGGTGTTTTTAGTTGGTTTTTTTTTTTTTTTTTTTTTGGGTGGGGGGGGGGGGTGAAAGCGTTTAATAAAGTCCTTCTATCAATTGCAGTTAATATATCTAATACAAAAGAGATTGATCATTGCTAAAAAGTTTTAAAAACAAAACAAAGCAAAAAAATCTCCTTTCTGTTGTCATAATTTCACAGAAACATTTTTACAAGAGCCTTCATTTTCTGTAGTATACCATTCATGTTCCATTGCAGGCAGATAAAGTTATTCTTGACATTATGTAAAATCTTAATTATAACCTTGCATTTCTTTGACAAAAACATAATAGCTTCACGCTTATGCATATATGCCACATTATTGTTAGGTCATTAACTTAAGATGTTGTGTGAGATGTTTAGTAGTTTGAGACAGATGATGTTTCTTACCATCAGTGGAAATAGGCTTTGTGAGTTTGTAAAGATGTTTCTTGATTTATACAATTTTTAGGGTACTGCACGTAGTTCTTCAAATTAGGGTTTGTTTTTTTTTTTTTAATTTCATAAATACTGGAAGTTTCTTTACTGTAATGAGGTAGTTTATCATCAGTTAAGGATAAATTGTGGTTGTAGCTCAGAAGCCTTGGTAGGAAAAGTTCTATAAGGATATTAGGGTGTTTTGATATTTCTACAAACATCATGTTTAAGTATATTACTAGTCTTGGACTTTCACTGTAATTTTGTAACAAAGGTAAAATGGTTGTTCTGAGCTGAGATTTGTGAGCTGTGCCTTAGGCCACCGTCAGATTTTTCTGTCCGTACTTCTTTAGGCCTGTAGTAGGTCTTGTGTTTTTCATATAGTGACCAACTTCTCTCTTTTTCAGTTCTTTAATGGCTTCCATTTACATTAAGCTTACTGGTGTAGACTTAGTTTGCCATTTCCTAATGTATCTCCTTTACTACTTATCTCCATCAGCAGTTGTGATAGGGATGTCAGCTGCCTGCTGAACGAAAATTTCCCTTCCTCGGTTCTCCCTCGCTTTTGTTTTTAGCAACCAGGTAGTCACCCTACATGTCAGACTGATGCTTCTTTGAGATTCACGTGAGCGATATCTGCGTATCGTCCAGCATAACTTTTTTCTGTAAAAACAAAACATGATTAATTGGCCATCTATCAGACAGATGGAAATGGCTATTAAACGTTAGCTATGCATTTACAGTATTTTATAGCTACACAGACAGTACGGTAGGGATTATGTTCAATCTGGGTAATGCATTGCTAAATGCTGGAAGCTCCAGACTCTAGACTAGTCTATACGGAGGATTAGGCTTCAAAACAACTAATACTGAATGTGAAATTAGACCCCTTTCTAAACTAATTATGTCATTTGGCTTCATCTGGCAAGCAGTTAATGTTGGGTATGGTATTCATTACCTGTAAGTAGTTCACATAAGTATACTTGCATGCATAAACCCTTAATATTATTAATTCTTCAAGCTATTGATTGGGGGCTTTAATAAAAGCAGATTCTGCAGAATATTGTTTTGGCAATTTAAAATGTGAATACCCTTTGGCTGTCTTTTCTGATTCTGTGAGAAGTTACTGCTCTGTAGCAGTCAGGCACAACAGCTCTTATAGTTTAAAATTTGCAGTCTCATTTTAAGCCACAGGAACAGGTGAATTTGAAACAAAGCTGCAGATTTTTCACTGACATGGCAGATGCGTGGACCTGCATCACTGTTTTGCTGTGGAAGCCATAACCTCTAGCTGCCTCCTTAGCAAAATAATAGCAAACAGCTGTCTTAAACTGCTGTAGATGTTTGCTGAAGAAATCTGAATCAAAGCCCTGTATCTTTACTTAAACTTTGTGGTTACCAGAACAAGTCTTTTGTTTAATTTCTGGTAGTTACTGACCCTCTGAGTATTGTTCTCTATAATCTGGAAATGGCCTATGTAACTCTGGGTTACCAAGATTCATGTGCTCTCTTAGGATGACTCTGGATACAGTAGTACCAGGATCTTGCACTTTCTAATTCTTTCACGTAACTTTGCATTTTTATATGTTTATGCTCTAATGTTTGTGAGTTAAATTCTTACAGTGAATATACAATGAGTACATACTCAAGCACTTATACTTACTTTTACTATGGGCTTTCAGTTGTGCAAGATCCGCACTGGTGAGCTGTGCTGTGTTACTTGTAGCTCTGTCTGGTACCTGGCTATTTCTAGATGTCTAAAATGTGATGTCCAAGCTTTTTTCCAACTGTCATACCACTGAAACCAAAAATGCTGTGCAATGTCAAGCACTGGAATACTACAGCTGGGAAAAAAAATCCACCCTGTTGGTCTCTTAGCTCCAATCAAAACTTCTGGTTTAGAAGCTACTACCCTGGTGTGGCAGGTTCTTGGCAGCTTCCTTTTATCGAGCTTTCTCTTTAGGTACTAGGATGAAGTATGAGGTACAGAATCTTGAAAAAATAACAAATG
Organism: Tetrax tetrax; assembly: GCA_009806455.1. NCBI lineage: Eukaryota > Metazoa > Chordata > Aves > Otidiformes > Otididae > Tetrax > Tetrax tetrax. The sequence goes on from WHYT01014629.1 coordinate 61,415, forward strand.
TGAGGCTTGTTTGTTAGTTCCCTCTGTAATTTAAAAACCCAAAATAATTTTGGGTCCGATTGTGAGAACTGGCAAACGCCTGTGTGAACCTATGTCTGCTTGTGATTGAATGCCAACCTATGCAGCTGCTTGAAGTAGGTGTGGAGCTGTCTTTCGTGGTTTTCCCATTTTGCTTACCTTCTGAAAATACGTTAAGTTTCCTGGTACGGTGGCTATGGAATTGACATCAGAGCAGTAGGAAAGCAGAAATACTCGTCCAAGTACTCACAGAGACTTTCTCAAAATGCTTAGAAGAATAACTGAAGTTCAGGAAATCTTAGTGAAGATACAGGGAGCACTTTTAAACTTTGAGTTTCAAACAAAAGAATATTTGCCTTTTTTTCTTTTAATGTTAAAACACCTAAAAGGAATAGGTTTTTCCAAAATGTACATAAAAACTAATTCACAGAGTTTCCTTGAAGTTGAAAAAGTTCTGTTTGTGTCACAGATCTCTGTTCAAATACGTTTCAGTAGTAGTTTTCATGTAGCTGATTGATACAGTTTTAATTTAAGTTAGTAACATTTTTTTGCTTTTGAGTGTTCTTCAAAAAGCTAAGAAGGTATTTTCAGTGGCCAGTCATGCCCAGTTTGAGTATGGCTGTTCAGTATTAACAGAACTTCTGATAGCTTTGATGGTCATATTGACAGAGGGTTTAATATCTTCTTCAGGGAAATGGATCTTGGGGAGAAAAAAATAAGAAAAACAATATTCTGCATACTTCTATCAAAAGAAAAAGTAACACCCACCTTTTTTTTTTTTTTCCAAGGAAGAATAATCAGTGAAGATGGGAGAAGGAAGGCAGCACCCTAGATAAGACTTAGAGGGTTTTTCGTTCATCATAGTGTAGGTTCTGTACCTTGACTCCAAGTACGTTTGCACTGATGCTCTTCGGACTGCGTGTCCTGCAGTTCCTGCACTGGAGGTCAGGAAAATATAAACTAGCAAATCATCTTTACACAGAAAAGACAATCAAAAGGGTCACTCCTCAGGTAGAACACTGTCCTACAAATGTTTCCCGTAAAATGACTTCGTTATTTATGTGCAGAAGAGCCTCATTGATTGGCACCAAGTGTCTTGCTCTTGTATGCCTTATTTCTTACTCTGTTAATTCTTCCATTTGGAATCGCTTTTCCCAAAGGTCTGAGTGTCCTGACAATTGCTTTGGTTGGGTGCTTCCTTAAACCATCATTGCTGGGAATGTTCAAGGTTGCTGTTTTGTCATCACTGATCAAAGTAATTTTTAGTTTTGCCTGCCTGTTTTAGTGGGGAAAAAAAAAAAGAAGCTTTACTGCAGCTGCTCTACATATTTTGCAGTTAGTGCATGCCCCAGCAGTTTCCACTTTTTTTTTGCCTGACTTAAAAAGAACTTTTTTAAAGTAATCTTGTTACTTCTGTTAGAAGGATTTGGCAGTTTTCCAGAACAGTTTTATAAATAGCTGAAGTCCATGTCCTGGCTTTTTATGTTTGGTATGAAAACACAGTAAAATGTTATATTTACATTTGATTTACCTCGAGACAGAATTTGTCTCTTCCTATTGCATAATAATTTTTGAGCTTTTAAAAATCAGTTTGACAATTTTTTACCTTTTAAAAAAAATCCAAATAAAAACTGCTTTTCTAAACACTTGGCTGTAAGCATGTATGTTAGTTTTTCAAGTATCTTTGCAAGAGTGTTTAAATTAGGAGTCATTGAATAATCCTGCCATGACTTTTCCCATTAACTAAGGGGAAAATTTGTAGGAAAATAGATTAAATTAGCCTACAGTACTGCTGTATTAACATTTAAGTCAGTAAAGATGAGCATATGTAGCTGAGTAACCTTTCTAAACTAGACTGTGTGATCCACTGCAGAAAATACTTAATACTTAATTTCAAGGGGGAAGAATGAATATTTGTTAGATTTGCATCCTTTTTTTTTTTCTTTTTTTTTTTTTTTTTCAGTCGAACTGCTTGCCACTTGATCATCAAGTATTGTTACCAAGTCCTCTGAGGAAAACTTCTGTAGAAGTAGAATGTGAGAAGAGAAACACTGTTTCTTTGGCTGAAAAAGTCAGGAAAAGGGTTAGAGCATTCTTATTGATGACAGAGAGTTTTCCTTGGATTTGAAGCATGATGAAGAATTGCACAAAAGTCATTTAAAATGCCCCCTACTTATCTGGAGGCCTGAAGATAGGGTGAAGTAACTGCTACATTTTGCTTGCAGTTCAGTGGCAAAACTACATCTTTGACTCAGTCACAGCAGGGAACATCCTGACTCATGAAGTTCTCTTTCTATTTGTGCTGCAGTAAGTGACTCAGACCTCCCTGTTAGATTATTATTATGGGGTTTTTTGTTTGTTTGTTTTCTCTTCAGAAGGGAATTCCAGAACTCATTTCACTCTTGTGGTGTAAGCGTTGTCTCAGTATCTTGTCATCTCTCAGGCCATTTGAGAGATTTTGTATTTAGTTGGGGGAAAGGGAATGGAGTGAGGTGCTACTTGGTTTTATCCTTCTGAAATATTTGCAGCAACAGATATTTGAGGAAGAGTTAGGATCAAATGTATCTATAGATTGGATAGCATATTAATTTTGCAGTAGCAGGGAATCCAAGCGATGCTTCAAATCCCAATGTGTTGAGTGGTTTTACATGAGTGTCACAGGTTCACAAGCCCACTGAGCACACTATTAAATCTCATTTAATTTCTACCCAACTGGAACTCTTGACTGAAGAAATAAGTCTTTTCATTACAGCAGGCTCTGATAGCTTGTTTGTCTAATAGAGCTGTATTTTATGTTTGCAGTTTTTGAGCTTACTCTAGTGAAATCCAGTACTGTATTCTTAGTTTAGACAGATAATCTGATACTATTTATTTGCTCTTTAAGGCTTGTAAGTAGTAATGCCCTTTGAGCATTAGAAGTCCAACCCATCGTAAAAGTTTTGTTCATCTTGTATTGATGTCTGCTAAATAGTCATCTCGCCAAGTTCTGTATATAGAGTCCTTTCAGTGCTGTTTGATTATTGTTGGCAGAAAACTTCTGTCAGTATTAGTTCCTGGAGAAGAATGAAGTTAATTATTAGGTTGTTCAAAACACATTGTCTGTTTTGAAGTCCGTATGAAGGGATACTGTAAGCAGTCCTTTGTATTGTGCAGAATACAGATAGAAAACGAGTATTGCAGTTCTGCAACTCTCAAGATTTCCCAGAAGTGTTACTGCTGATGAAGCCTTTTTACAGTTCAGATTTAGGATCCACAGAAACAGTAGAGCCTAACTGTAATTAAACAGGCATGGATTTGTACTACTTTAAGAGAAATGTTTTGTAGCCAGTTTCTAATCTGTCTTTTTATGTGCTTCTACAGGTGTTTGCCTTTGATCACTGCTTCTGGTCCATGGATGAATCAAACACCACAAAATATGCAGGTAAACTATTTTCCATGCATTTGACTGTGTAAATAATTTGAGAGTTTATGACAGCTTGGGCTTTTGTTTGGTGGAGTTTTTTTGCGTTTTGTACTGTGATGCTCAAGGGATTTCTTCACAGAAGTAGACTTCTCATTGTTACAGGAATTGAGTCATTTGAATGCTAGCACCTCAATTTAGAAGGAATGCAAGCTTTAAGGTGCCCAGTACACTCTTCAGGTGGGATGCTTTTACATCGAGCTATAGAGTTCTTTTTTATATCCCCCAGAAGAGCCTTTTGTGAGGATTGCTTCTGTCACTTAAAATTAAATTTCAGTTCTGCATCAGAAATTACTTCTGACTAATGCTAGTCATGAATGTGTGTTTTCAGTGCTCTGCATTCCTGTACATGAGAGAGGAATAAAGTGTGTTCTCCTCAGATAGTGTGGCTGTTTCAGGTCTTTCAAGTCATTTGTAGTCTGATCGTTAAAATCCCTAATTTTTTGAGTGATTAGCTTTGTGACTCCTTCCTCCCAAAAGCTGGATAATCCAGGCAAGGTTGTAATCCCAGTAGTTAGTTTTCTCATAATTGGATTTGTGTATTAGCATATTAATACTTTACAAGAGGGCTTGTTCTGATAGAGAGAGCTCTGAATGCTGGCATTTCAAGGCTGTGGTCCATGGAAGGGAGTTAAAAAAAAATAGCATTCAGTTTAGGTATTCATATTATGAAGTTTTGTGGCCCATGAGAAATCTTGAAGGTTGGTAGGATTTATTAGGTCAAAGTTTGAGATTAGTGTTCTAATAAATGAACTGTCATATATTTGTCTTAAAATATATCTCTGCTGTAGCCTCTGGTATCAAATCCCAAATCTCAGATGTTGCACTTGATCATAGATTCTGCTGTATTTCTTAATTACCTGAGTGAAGGTGGATTTCTTCAGGAAAAAAGTTCCACGTTGGTTCATCTTTCAGTAACTATGTTTGCACCGAACAGGTGCACTGAGCAGTATTTAGTTCAGGCTGGCAGAGCCATTGGACCACACAGCACCCGCGTTTGTACCTGCATGCCTCTGTTTCCTTTAAAAGCAAGGAGGTGATGGTACACACCAAGGTCTCTGCTCCATGTGCCTCAGGTGTGCAGGTGGGAGCTGCAGCTATCGGGTACACCGTGGTGCTAACCCACCTGGAGAGAAGAGATAGACCAGAGAAACATCCCTAACCAGTTAAGCTTGTTTCTGTCTCAGTTTAACCTATTTCCAGGTGAATTCAGTGGGGTTCTAGGTGTATTTATTTTAAATTTCAGTCACAACTAGATTTCTCTAGCCTGTTTCAGAAGTTGTCATTTAATTTGTCTTATCTGAGAACTAAAGTTTTATTATCTGTATGCAGATGAACCTCATGTTAGATGGGACTTTAGAAAGCTGTTGCCTGCATCTCTTACATTTTCTTACTGGCCAGAAAGCTATAAGGTGTTTTTTTTGCCCCTTCTGGATAATGTTCCTGCCTGGAAAAAAAACACCCAAAACTGTCTTCTGTGTGTTTTTTCAGAAATACGATAAGAATGTGAACTTCAGAACTTAAGACTTGCATATAAAAAACAATGCTTTCACTGTGGTTTTCGTGGGTGATTTTGGTGTTTTTTTGTTGGTTTGGTTTTTTTTTTTTTGGTTTTTTTTTTTTTTTTTTTTTTTTTTTTTTTTTATAATCTTGAAGCTAACTTGTGACTTTCAGCCCTCATGTTCTAGAACATCTTTTGGCAGAATATAAAAATAAAGGGGCGGGGGGGGGGAAGGAATATATCTGTTTCAGGCCTAAGTTCCTGGGTTGTTGGCTTTTCCACTTGCTGTGCATGAGCTGTACTGTCCTGTACTACAATAACATTTACTGTTTTAGAGCCAACAAACCAAATGCCAAAATGGCAAGATTATAGTTTTTATGTGTTTGTAATATTAAGGTGCCCTAAGACTTTTTCACAGCTTGGCCTAAATTATTATACTAAACAAAAAAAATATGATAACTGTTTTTGGTTGGAGTTTTTAATAATTCTGTTGCCTCATAGAACAAACTCTCATCGTTCCAGGCACCTTGCAAATATACGTGTTGTCTATATCCAGAGGTCATACCAGAGACTGTTAACAGAATTAACAAGCTTGAGACTCCATATAAGCCACCTGACAGGCTGAGTTTTTGAGGTAAACTGTAATTTCTTGGTTAGACACTGGACTACAGAAGGAGTGCTGATCTGGAACCTACACAGATGCATTAAATGCTCCCTGCCTGAAGTAACTCTGTGTGGATGCACAGGTTTAATGTCATTGGCAAGAGCGGTGGTTAGTTGCACAATTAGAAGGAAACATGTATAAAGCTTGAAAGCTAAGTCCAGAGAGTTTCTAAGTGATGTAAGTGCTTGTAAGTAAGAGTAAGTGTAAGTAATAAATGAGCTTCAAGCTTAAGTAAAATTCTTGAAATAAAAAAGGTATGCGAGACAAATTTAATTACTTGAAAAAGCCTTTTATCCGCATCACAGAAGTACAGTGGCAGATGTGACAGTCAAAGGTTTAACAAGAGATTCTCAAGTCCTAGGCCACCCTATCAGTCATTGCTCTCTGTGCAAAACCAAAACATGCTCATCTTGTACTGAAGAGATCTATTGTTGTACATATTATAATATATTAAAGATTTTGTCGATTGGCACATGGGACATTGGAAAACCCACAGAATGGTGTGCACCACAGCCAACATATGTTTGAATTCTGTGTTGACTTTTGTGGATAACTCTTTCCTGTTGTTATTTTTTTCTAATGTCAACAACAACGAAGTTTGTGCTCTCCTGGGAAGTGTGCCTTTGTTGCAGGATCCTTAAAGCCATCACACATGATTATGGACTGGTTTTATTTTTCACTTTGCTCATTGATGTACAGTAGTACTGGCACTTACTGATATTGTTTGCACAAGAGCAAGATTCTTGTTTGAACAAGGGGTAATTGGTAACAATTCTCAGGCTGAGGGGGAGCAGGGCTGACCTTGAAATGGAATTAGCCATCTTTTTGTCTTATCTCATAGAATGAGTTTAGTGCATCTTAATCTTTTTTTGGCTGAAGCTAAGGCTTATTTTATATGTGCTCATTTTCTTTCTGAACTCGTATTCAGGTAGTACAAAGGATCTTATTCCGGTTTGAAAGTTACCTGGTCTTTTCAGCATTTGAAAACACAAGGATTGTTGCTGTGAAGACCTAATCCTGTGTATTTAAGTTCTAATTTATATTTCAATAAATCCATATGCACAAAGCACTAATATTTTTTGTTTGTTTTAAATTATCATGGTACAAAGTAGGCTATTGGTAGCAGAATAGCCTTTTTAGCAATTCTTTTTCCACTGAAGTGGAAATTAGGTTCTAAATTCTGAAACAATCCAGCAATATCACTAACATTAATAGTGAAGATTATCTTTGTGTGAGGAGAAACATCTAGAGATGGCATCTTTGCAGCTGTCCTTGCAGGACTGTATCTCTCATGAAGACAGCAGGGAGTCTGGAGCACAGAAGAGGGGTAAGCTCTTTCACAAGGCCTTTGCGCAAGTGGTGTTTTGGTTTCAGATACTGCAAGAGATGGAGACTCTTTAACAACCTGCTTAGAGATTGCCAGGTGCAGAACCCCTCTGAATTGCTCTTAAGACTGAAAATGAAGTGGAAATGTTTGTTAAAGGGGGGGGGTGGGGGGGTGGGTGGGTGTTTGTTTTAATCCAAAGGATTACTCTGGATACTGTAGCTGTGTGTTTACGAGCAATTTGCAGCTGCATTGTTCCCAGCAAGGAATGGTTACAAACCTCTGGGTTTGTGTTGGTCATCCTATGCTACCTCCTGGGTCTTTTTTCTGATGATTTAATTCTGAAACACATAGTTGGGTATTTGGCAAGTATATGAGCCTCTTATCTGGAAGGAAAAAAAAAAAAGAAAAAAAAAAAAAGGCAAACCATCCAAAAATGACTTAATGGAATAGATTTTTGAGGAGGGAGGGAAATTTGGTTATAGGACAGAATGAGTTTGCCTTGATCTGTAAAAGGGATAAGCTTTGCCTGGTAAGCTGTAGGAGAGGTGTTTTGAGAGTATGCAAAATAGCTTATTACTGATTGTTTCTTGACTTGAATGGGTCAAGAGTCAGCTCATTGATGAGGACACACCTGCTTGGCTTGAAACGCTCACAGACACAAATAACAGCTTGGCATTTTGATAAGGAGAGGACACTGAGAAATTCTCGGAGATGAGAACAAAGAATTCTTTTTACAAGCCTAGACAACAGTAAGAGCCTATTGAAGTCTGCAGTGAAGTGGATTTTTAAAAGGGGGAAATAAACCCTTCAGTCTGGGAAGGATTCAAGAGATGGTATAAAAAATCTACAGTAGCAGTTAGGCAGGTCCATTCCACAGACCTCACGCTGTATTGACTTGTCTGTGGATTTTTCTTAAACTCCCTAAGCTATATCACATTTGGCCTGAAATTTCAGATCTGTGTTTCTGCAGGCTGTATTGTCCTGAGAGGCTAAAAACTTGACTTTGGGCTAGGCTTTAATTCTATATGAAAGATATACATATGTTGACTACTGCTCTTCCAGCAGCTAGTTTAAAAGGAAGCAAATCAGGCAAGTGATTTAAAGAACTGTACCCTTCTACCCTCGTGAAAAGATTAAGTTGTGGATTTTGAGCGGATGGGAGTGTCTGTCTGTTCATAGTTCAGGCCTATCTTTAAGCAGTAGTATGGGAGAAGCCTACCTGTATCTTACTGTTCCCTTGACTTTTTTTTTTTTTTTTTTTTTTTTTTTTTTTTT
>WHYT01014629.1:69679-121018 GCA_009806455.1 Tetrax tetrax
GCTTTGAACATTAAAGATTGCAGTGCTTTGTCAGTAATGTAGTGTTAGGCTGCAGTAGTTAGATGATGCTAGCTGTTGTGCTTTTAGGTTCTTGTTTAAGGTGAACCATAGACATCTTTTTTCTGGTTTTAGGGAGATTATTTTAAAACTGTTATCTATCAGAGGTTTTAATAATTCTGATCTTTGCAGACCATTTTAACTATTAGATCATGGAACCAACTGCAATTTATTGCTGTCAAGATTTGCTTATTAAAATGTTCTAGGTTAGAGATTAAACCATAAAGAGACTTGAATTTTCAGTGCTGTACAGAACAAGTTGTTATTTGGTTATAGCTATTTTTGCTATGCTAAGGGAGAGGGTTCAGGAATGGCAATGATGTGTCATAACATTGAAGTCATGACCTGGCTGAATGAATCTGTGGTAATGTGAGACAGTTATCCCTATTTCAGATGGACGAGTTGTTGTGAGCTAGAAATGCTAGACATCTGGAAACCAGACACTGAAACTAATTTTTTTTTTACAGTATGTCTTGAATGTGTTTGTCACTAAATGAGCGGATCTTAGGAAAGCCTATAATGGTTAACTGCCTTTTATAAAAGGGAATTTTGGAAAGAGTGTGGCCTTTTTTCCTCCCCTCCCTTTTCTTCTGCTGGTGTCTGCTGTCACCAGTCTAGTGAACTGAGAACCTATAAACTGTCTTTGGAAACGTCATCAGCTTCATTTTGCAGATTGTGAGAACAGATCCTAGGGTTTCTCTGCAATGTGAAGGTTTCCCTAAGAACACTCTCAAAAGTGGATCTCCCTATTGGGGCTTCAGAAACTGTAAGGGAACGATTACAAGAGAGAGAATGCTTAAATATATCACTCAGAAAATTATGCATGTTGTAGTATTCTTGCATGTCATGGTATTGTTTTATCTTTCTGTTTTCAGGGACTTTTTATTATTTTACATATTTTCTTGAATTTAAATGTTCTAATAACTCATGCTGGCTCAGAGATTCCAACTAAGATTTTCACATCCAACTCTTTGGGCAGATAATGTGAAAGTTTTATTTTAGAATTATTAGTAATTTAATAGACATTATTAACATGTGCACTGCCATATTTTACTACCTTTACTTTTGTTGTATAATTTTTGCCATTGAAATACCCAGACGTTTAAGTAGATAGAGAAAATGTGGAAAAACTTTTTAGCTTCAAAGTGCCAAACTAACTGCCCTTGATGCATGGTAATAGCACACAGTCTTGCTCCTTAAAATAAAGGAAAAAAGATTATTTAGACTGTGGTCTGCAAGAAAAATTCACCAGACTTTGCTCCCCTTTCCTCAAAGGGATGGGCAGGCAGAACATCCTGGCTTGTGAGAATTAGCAGCTCATACACATATCCTGGGCTCCCTGACAGCCTTGAGTATGCTTTCCCCAGCCTGACTGCATGTCCATCAGTCACCAGACTTGTTCATGTTTTGAGCAGAAGATGGGAGAGGGGACAGGTGTTTGTGTCTGGCCTTTAGCTGCTTCTGTAAGAGGCTATATGGTCTTATCCAGCTGGAAGATTGGGAATCTCTGTCTTAAAGACGATAAAGGTTAGTGTAGCGGAAATCTTTTTGCTAACTAAATAAATTATTTTTTTTTTCTGTATTTCTTCCTGTTTCTGTAAATTAAATTAGAATTGAGTTAAAACCCTTGCTTACCTATTTAAACACTAGGTAACTGTGCAATAAAACTCCTGTAAATAAGCAAAAGTATTAATTGCAGGCAGTATAGGTTTATTTAGCAAAACAAAAGTAGTGTAGACAACGCAACTGCACAATTTCTTTTGACCATAAGTGGACGTAGACGTAATTCTGTATAATACAGATTTTGTAATCAGTTTGCAAACCCACTAATAAAATTCATGAAGGAAGCAGTGAGGTTGGTTAATGAAAAATATCAAAGTCTTGTGGTTGATATGCTGCTGCCCTCAACAGTGCACTGCATTAGAAAATGAATAAAATACCCATAATTGAAGTTTAATATCTTGTACTCTTTTCTGCGAGTGCACTTAAAAACAAATTTTATTTTCTCCCATGATAATTTGACTGGTTACTATAGAAGCGTCACTTTTTAATGACCCATTTGTCTGTGTTTATATTGCTAATCTCTTAAAAACTGTAATAAAACCATCATTTTAGAATTATGTATCAGTGTCTGATTGATTTTCTGTTTTTGTGTTGACTGTTTGAAAATTAAATATCTTCTGTTGACTGTTTGAAAATTAAATATCTTCTGAAAAAAAAAATTAACTTCCTGTGAGATTCAAACTGAGTTCCTTTCCTGGTATTTAGCAGTAAGAGATTCTGTAAGTCATCTTATGGCTGTCATGACTGTGTACAGTTTTATAACACTTCGATAACTGTTTTTTCATGGGAAACATGGAGGAGGTTACTGTTTTATTTCTGGTCAGGAGTGGGTAATAAAAATGTTTTCCTTTTCTGACAGATGGTTTTATTCTCCACTCACAAGCATTGTGGAATATATATGCTTTTTTCTCTTCATTATATTTGGCTTCAATCTTTGCTTGTTTTTGTGTTCTTGCTCAGCAAGATAGTAAGTGGCTCCCTGCCTCTCTGAGATTTGGTAACTTCAAAATTTGCCCTTGGGAGCGATTCGGAAAGTAAACTTTTGTATTTTGTATGTTCTTATTAAAATATTCCACTGATATATTTTCTTCATTTGTTCTTCAGTAGTTTAACATTCTCTGTAGCTATTTGCAGGTTATTGAACAGTGTTCTCTGAACAGAGATATAAAATGACCAAATGATCGTAAGTCAAATGAGAAGTGAATGAATGTGCGTTGGCAAGGAGATGGAGTTATTCCAGACTACGGCAGATTCTCCTCTGGTTTTAATTCCTATAGTCAGCATTTCTGAACTGTGTTAATCCAAGGAGCAGTTACACTTTGGAATTTTAGAAATTCAAAGGCTATTTGATAGGGCATCGCTACACTAGTTTTTTCCTTTACAGCAGAAGAGAAATTAGGGTAAAGGAAAATTAAAGTAATGTAGTAATTTTTAGTCCTATCTACATGTCTGTAAATCATTCCACAATAATTCCACAAGTTGTTCTGCAGGAATTTTCTGGACTACCAATTACTCAGGGATCATAGAAATAATTTCTTGTAACTAACAACTGCTGAAGCTAACTTACCAAAATGAGAGATGCAGCTGATCATAGCTGTACAGGAAGTCACTAGACAGTGAATTTAAGTTTAAAACCAAACACCAGAAGGTGTATAAATACTGTCCTGAGCTCAGCTCTTTTCTTTGGATGTACACACAGCTGGTGTAGTTCTCTGATCAGAACTCAAAGCAGACAACCCATTGACTGTCTTTGTGGTGTACAAATTCTGGGCTTTCCTATGAAAAAAACCCCCAACCACTATGCCTATTTTTGTCTTCTACATCTAAAAGATTGAAATGCATCTAAAATATGCACGGCACAAGGAGACAATTTTCAGACTATGAAATTCTGCAGCTGATGTTTCAAACTATGAATTTGCCAGAATACATCCTCAAACAGCTCTGTTGAAGTCTTGCGGCCTCCTAATATGCACTTCTTGCCTGAATGTTATCCGAATGCTTTTATCTTGATTCCAGCATCACCTTACCACGGGGTGAATCATAATGGCTTGTGGTAAAACTAGAGGCCAATTTCCAAGAGAACTACTACTACTATTTCTGGCATGATATTTGTTGTGCCTCTAATACCCTAGTTCACTAATGGGTTTTATTGCAATTCTGTTGCAGAAGTCTTTGGGTATAGTTTGTGATCCAATAATGTATACTAATTACAAAATTTATATTTAAATTATACAAAATTTAGGTATTTATGTTATTTTCTAAGCATTCAACTTCCATGACACCTGTAGAAGCACTGCTTCCTTCACAGGAAAATCAGCAACATATTTAAACACAGAGGTAGCTGTTACACTAGTTTCAGGCAGCAGTTTTGAGCTTGTCACTCAGTTGTACATCAAATCATTTGTTGGTTTGTCAGTTCACTCAATAGTAAAAAAACATTCTGCAAACCTTTTTTTTTTTTTGGTGGTGGTTTTTTTGTTTGTTTGTTTGTTTTGTTCCTTGCTTTCAGTAAACTTTAGTTTGTTATTCAATTTAAAATAAATATAATTATTTTCTAGGTCAAGAAGTGGTGTTCAAGTGCCTTGGAGAAGGAATTCTTGAAAAGGCCTTTCAGGGATATAATGCTTGTATTTTTGCCTATGGACAGACAGGTGAGTCTCCTGTGCTAAAGAGGAAGAACACTTTTTGTGTATGTGGGAAGAACGAAACTAAATATTAAGCTGGATCATATTTTAAAATTGTAGTTTGAAATATCATAATGTTAAATGTCAAACACAGCTCAGCCAGTAACACTTCGAAGTTCTTAAAGCAGCTGTGTAAATATGTTCCTAGTTACTACCTCTTGGAGTCACTTGCAAAGCCTGAGAAGAGTAGTTCATACCAGAGGCTCATTCAGTTTTTGTGTTTGAGTGTGTTCAAAGGGGTCCCATGTAATGGCCCTGCTGAAAGAAACCTTGAAGATAATTTCTCTTTTTGTTTGCATGCACCTTGTAGTCCAAAGAGCAATCTATCTGACTGGAATAGCATCTCAAGTTCCCCTATGTGCCTCTGGAGGGATAAAAAGAGAAATAAAACATCTGCTTCATGAACAAATGAATAGCTCGGAAACTAGAGTCTAAAACAATTTCTTCTTTTTTCCTTTAGGTTCAGGAAAATCCTTTTCAATGATGGGCAATGCAGAGCAGCTGGGTCTGATCCCACGGCTCTGTTGTGCTTTATTTCAGAGAATCTCTGTGGAAGAAAATGAATCTCATACTTTTAAAGTTGAAGTGTCCTATATGGAAATCTACAATGAGAAGGTCAGAGATCTGCTTGACCCAAAAGGGTGAGTAGTTTCGCTCTCCCTTACAGCTTTCCCTATTTTTGTCTGAAACTATGAAAGTAGAAATCACTTTTGGAAGTCCTTGAGAAGGTTTTTTCAGAATGTATGTTTATACGACTTCTTTAGAAAGGATTAGATACCAAACACCAGGAAGAAGAGAACATCCATGTAAAACTTCTATATGAAGTAACTGCTGCAGATCAATTTAAATATCAGGATACCATCATAATAATGCAAACAAATAATATATTACATAGTTTACCACCAGAAAGCAAGACTATGTAGATTCTGGCGTATTTTTGCCATGAGATCCAGGCTGTATTCAGGTATGAATTTTCATCAACTAGGAGTTTGAAGCTGATTTACAACTTAGTTCTTCTGGTTTAGAGGTTGAACTTTTTGAATGTGGAGAGGTAACACCTCAGAATATACTCATAGCACTCTTTCTTCTGTTTCGTCTTCACAAAAATACTGGTTAGACTCTCTGGCTTGGAGATGTCTAGACAAGAGGTAGTTTGAAAGGTTGTTTTTGTTTTTGTTTTTTTTTGGCTGAGTGTTGATATATGTGGTATGTATTTTGATTCTTGAACATAATTACACTAGGTGAAGAAGTATGCAAGTTAGTTATAAAGGTAGATCTGAGACTTACTTGATATATGTCAATGAAGCATGGAAAATGCAAGAAGAATTGAAGCTTTAGCAAATTGCTAGCAGGAGTGGGGAAGATTTTGGGTTTCCTTTTTTGTCAGCATTCTTCCTCACAAAATAAGGCATTTCAGGTTTTGTTCCAGCCACAAATACTGGAGTGGAAGGATGCATTAAAAATAATTTATATGTATAGATTAAAACCAGTTAGACTAATTTGAGCCTTTATTGTTAATTTGAGTTAAAAACAATTCTGAAAGACTTTTTTTTCCTTCTGTTACAATTAAAAGACATTTAAATTGACTTCTGCTATATAGAAGATTCTTATCATTTCATACTATAATTTTCGGGTTTTGATGGAGTTCACAAAAGTGAATTGTGTATAAAGTCTACTTTATTCCTTAGGAGTCGGCAGTCCCTTAAGGTTCGAGAGCACAAAGTTTTGGGACCATATGTAGATGGCCTATCGCAGCTGGCTGTTACAAACTTTGAGGTAAATCCAAACCAATGGCAAGTTAATAAATAACACTTGTGTACATAAGCAATAGGAATCTAATAAGAGATAAACTAGTGTCTGTCCAAACATTTTGGTTCTTGAGTGTTTATGGTCTCTGGCGATCACAAAGATCTCCAGTGCTTCAGGTATATTTATTTCATGTAAAAGCATTGTATTTGCTTTCATGGTGATTAAAAATAAAATAGTGATATCTCTTTATTTTGCAGTGTTCAATATGTACAGTATACACCAAGAACACAATGATTCCTTGACATAGGAAATATGAGACATCCAAAATAAAAATATTAGTCTTCCAGCATGAATTCCTTTGATTTTGTTGTTGAATACAACCTCACATTTTATACAGGTATATGGCATAAGGAGCTACAACATGACTTATAAAATTCATAATTTGAACCGTGACAGCATCTGAGACCACTTGACTTACCAAAACCCATTCAAATAAACCAGTATTGTAGAAGCCAGTGAACTACTGTAGCTACAATGGAAATAATTCAAGTGGTGCAGTTGTATGAATTGCATAGGCCTTTCTTTTTATGAGGAAGCTGCTTTGGAAATGTTGGTTTTTAAAAAATGTTTGTTCTTTGTGTAGTATTATGTGGGAACTATTTTGCTTTTTGGGGGGATTTTTATTTTTCTGAAGCATAGTGCATATTATAGAGTTATAAAAACTAAAAGCTGCAAAATCAGGTAAATTGCATACTTTGAAAGCACCCCTTCTGTGTTCAAATTCTCGGAAATTTTGCTCATACCTAGTTTTCAGCTCATGACTTATGATACTGTCTTGGGAAGACTCAATAAGCACATATACAAGACTCTGTGTAGTCGTCTTTGTTTTCACGTGTGCAGGAAGGTGCAGGCTCCAAGTGAGGTAACCCTTTGAGCCAATTAAGTGAAGATAGTATTAGTGCAATTCAGTAAAGAGGCGCATTGTGTTCACTTGTGTAAGTAGATCTGTGCTAGCCTGATTACTGGCATTAAACAATATTATTTGTAATATGTAATTTATAATATTATTTGTAATATGTAACAATATATTTCAGCAGCAGATAAGAAGAACGTGCATTGAATGTAGTTGCTGGGCATTTAGGTGCAGCGCTTTAAACAGGGATGTGATTTAACATCATTCTGTGGAATTTCATACCCTCTGTACCAAAACATCTTAAACTGTGCAAAGAATTTTCTAATTATTTCTACCTTTCCTTCTTTCTCTCTCCCATATGTACACACCCTTCCATCTAGATGGGGATTTTGTTCAGCAAGCACAATACTTGCTTTTATGCTAGCATCATTTTTTACTCTTTTTGCTCTAGGATATTGAGTCACTGATGTCGGAGGGAAACAAATCACGAACAGTTGCTGCAACCAACATGAATGAAGAAAGCAGCCGTTCTCATGCTGTATTCAATATTATAGTGACTCAGACACTTTATGACCTGCAATCTGGTGTATGTATTTCTGTTGATTAATTTCTGAAGTTGCGGTGAATTCTTCTTCCCTCCTTTTCCACATACATTATCTGTTTAGCTGTGCTTCTACCTTTAATGCCATGGGGTCCTGTAATCAAAGTAATATTGGCCAAACCGTAAGATTGAGAGAAACCTGGAAGAGTGAGGAAACACCAGAGAAGGCAAACAGTTGGATCAGTTTTTAAGATCATATTGCCACCATGAAACTTGTCTTAGGTCTTACCTGATGCTGAAGTTGATACGTTTTAATGGCCTACTGTGCCAGTAAGGTTATTGATGTTACCACACAGCTGATTCTGGTTCATTAGTTCTTCAGCCCTTCACTGTGAAATATGAGTGACTCTTTAAGTGCTGTCAAAACTCTGACAATTCCTTCTCTCATATCTTGAATTTGATACTTTAACCCACATTATTATGAAGAGCAGTGTTTCATGGTGCCAGGGTCAGATGTGTTAGCACTTTGTGCTGATGTTTCTTAGCTATTGTTCTTCCATGTCCCATCCGTGCAGAACTCTGGAGAGAAGGTCAGCAAGATCAGTCTGGTGGATTTGGCTGGGAGCGAGAGAGTGTCCAAAACAGGAGCTGCAGGAGAGCGTCTGAAGGAAGGCAGCAACATAAACAAGTAAGATATTGGCATACACAGGTTGCAAAGCTTAATCTTGTAAGAACCACTGTTGTTTCCTTGGCCTCCTCTCTTGGTGTGCTTGTTGTAAGTCAGTTCAAATGATAAACCTCATCGGAAGCAGTTTGATACAGCTCTTTCATGCTAAAGACTATATTTTTCCTGACATGGGCATAGGGACCCTGATTCATACTTGACTCAGATGAGGGCTATATGAGTTTTATCTGGAAAAAGTGACAGCAGTGCTCTTTAATTAAGCATAAACCTATTGTGATTCATTTATACACCCTGTCCCCAGGCTCATGTGTTTGTCTCATCATCTGCTCAAGGAAGAATGCAAAGTTGCAGAGTTATTATGGCTTTGTTCCAGCATGTATTAAAATATGTAAGAGTATAATTCATAGTTTAAGAAAACCAGATCAGAATGAAGCTGTGTTAGTTTAGCATTGCCTTGGGCATTTTTACTCAAGCAATGACAAGTTTCAAGGCACTTTTTTACCGTAATTACTGTGTTATTGCTCAAAAGCAAAAATTTAGCACAGTATTACTGCTGTCTTAAATATACTAATTTTCCTGGGAAAGAAAGAGTTTAACTGTTACATTAAAAGCTACTGCTTTTTCAATTTAATTTTAAAACCTTACAAGATGTTTTGGTATTTTAAGTTAACAATGGCAACACAAAGTGTGTTTGGACAGCATTTATTCTTAAAATGACCTCTTTTTAGAGTTTGAACATGTTTGTTCCTTCTGGCTTAATTTCTAATCTACATTGTGTTTAATTTATCATACTGGTAGCCACGCTGACGTAGTCCTTGTGAAACAAAATGATGTGGCTCTGTTTGCCTAATGGCAGGTATTGTACCTTTACCCCACAGGTTACTAGTTAAATTCAGATTGGTTTTACTAGAAACTGTATTTGTATTTTGCATAAAGAAAGGTGAAATCAAATGTTTCGTTCTGATTCTTAGGGAAGAATTCAAATGCCAACTCTCTCCACAGCTATTAACAAATTGCAAATGTAGCTATAGATACAGAAAGACTTCCTGCTTTTTCTGTTAGGATGTTTACTCGATGTTAAACTTTTATGATATTAATGCAGTAGGGGAGGGTTGTTTTGCCCATGCTGAACCTCTTTGACAGTACAGGACTTCAGATGCAAGCACCAAATATTTCTGTAAAAGATATTTTAAAAAGAAACATGGAGAGCTCTAAATTTTCTCATCAATTAAATTATTATATAGTATAAATCTGTATTACTTAGTCCATTTATAAAGCATTCTGTATTTGAAATTTCCTTTGGAACTGGTAAGGGAAAGAGAATTCTAAGTGCTGTGCTTGGTGTCTTTTGTTAGATTTTTGCTGTTACTTGGAGCTTTCATAAAGTCTGACTTCTACTTTTGTTATACATGTTTTATCAGACTAGTTCTTCAGAGAACATCGTATACGATCTTCTTTTGAGTGTGATGCTCTTTACTTGCTAGGGAAAGGTAATAATTTTTTCTGGAGTGATACAGTGCACCTAAACCACATACCTTACTGTGTCAGCTCCTTTTTAAAAAAATATTCTTTATTTTTTTTTATAAAAAACCAGTCACTCGGATTGGAAGCATGGTCTGTGTTTAAAGAGATCAAAAATTGAGCTGCTGAAATTACCTGGCAAATAAATTTGCTGCTTGCACTATGTTTCATTGCCTTGAAGAAGAATATGGAAATAACATATCTGTTTTGTATTTACAAGACAGAGATACGTGTACACTCATCTGTGCTTACTAAAACTGCATAGTGTGACATTCAGTTAGTCTCTGCAGGTTTCTCTGCTCTTTTTCTGCATGAAACCTGACTAGGGCTCTGGTTGCTGCTGCTTCCATCCCACAACCCATCCTGTTGTAAATGTTTGTTCCTGTTGTGGGACAGCGTGTTGCAGAGTGGAGGCAATGGGTTGCTCTCCCACTTTCTGAACCAGTGGAGAGTTGTGTCATTCTATAAAGATTACTTCTGTTTTTTTTCTCAGAACTGATTCAAAATTGCGTTGAAGGTGCTGGGTGTCTGCTCCTCATTACTGAGGGTTTTGGGGGACCTGCCATACCTCATAGGAAAGCTGGATGTGCTAGTTTCTCCCCAGGATGTGCTAGTTCCCACACCGACTGTAGAAACACAGGTGCTTAACAACTCTTTGTGGTGTAGTCAAAGAATTTCTAGAAGACAGTCGTAGGAGGAAGCAGAATAAACAAGCTGTCAATTAGTGGCTAAGAAAAATACTTTCTGTGAGCAGTCTGCAATTTTAACTCTGATTAGTAAAATCATAGCTGTTGTCATTTTAACTTGAGAATGCAAAAAGAAGCCTTTAAAACGTAGGTGGAGAGGAGAAAGAATGGATTGGGACAGGTCTGGCTCCAAGCTGATTTTAGGATTTTTTTTTGTATTCAGAATTAACTAACAGAACGGTGTATTCTGCTCACTGAAGAATTTGGTTGTAAATTGTACAGAAGTAGCTCGAGTGGGTGTCATTTAGGGACAGAGTTCTTCCCTGCAGTGAGGAAGCAGGGACTTCACTATAGACTTCCCTTCGAACACCGCTGACTCAGGCCCTTGGTGGGAGTGTGTGTGTTTCCCGTTACCCCCTGAGAAGGGCAGCCTGGGTCATGCCTGAGGAATAGGGCAACGAGAACAGAAAGTGTGCAGAAATGGCACCTTCCCCATGCTCATGCACCACGTAAGTTCACTCTGCTGCTTCTGAGCTGCCTCAGTCTGCCGTGCGCTCTGGGCTTAGGCCTCCTGCTTGATTCATTGTATAAGCAGTGTGAGATAGGATCGAAGTGATGACGGATCTCTGGTGCATCGCTTAGCATGAAGCAAAGCAGCCGATGAGTCCTTTAATTGTTTTGTTGGGCAGCCATTTCTTTTACTGCTTTCCGTAAAGTCTTTAAACAGCTTTGTATTATGAAATCACAAGCAGAATACATAAATTACTCCAGTTTGGCTTTTATTGCAGATGTTAACTGTTAGTCTTAAAATAAACTCAGTATTTATAAGGAGCAGAAATTTTATCACATCTTTTAATCTTGTGTTAATAAACTGTAGTTTATAATTTCCTGTTCATTACAGTGCCCATAACTCACATTGGTGTTGCAGCCCTGTTGTGAAATAGTTTTTTTAATCTCTGTTCTTCCCATCCCCCTCTTGAGTGTCCTTTTCTTCCCTCTCCCTCAGTTTTTGGCTTGGATTTTCACATTTCCCCTCATCTAAAGAGGAGAAAGAGGATTTGGAGGAAAATAAGGCCAGGATGTTTTTTAACTTTATACTCCTTGAAGGTGGAATCCATTGGGAGTATGCTGGTGGTGCTTTTCAGTTGTGCTGTAGGAGGTTGCTATGGAGCTGCATACAGCATCCTACTATTTGTTCTCCTGTGTTTAGCACGCTGTCACCTCTGAGGAGACCAGAGATTGCAGGCAAGAACCAATTTTTCCTCCCCCATCCTTCCCCCACAAGCTTTCAGAAGTCATTAGGCTTTTGTTTAGGTCACTAACTGTCCTTTTTGCTGTGAGTTTTTCAGAGGCGAATTGGAAAGTTATTATATAGACAAATTTGCAAAATAGAGTGCTCTCTTGGGAGATCAAATTGCCTAGCCTCTCTTTAAATTTCTTTTAATTTTGCTTTCAGGTCTATGCTGTATCTTCCTACCGCTTTGTGCTATGTGCAATATAGGACATCGTTTGTGAGACGTGTAATGGTTCTTGTTACCTTACCCTCTGATGTCTTCTTTGGAATGTTCTTCTGCAACGCTTTTGTCATTTTCTAAATGTTATTTCTGAACCACTGGTAATTTGAAGCAACGCTAAGGCCTTGTTGCAAATATTGTGCAAACACTGCCTATCAACTGAAATAGTGCTAATTCTTTGAAAAGAAAACTGAAAAGGATGGAGTAGAACAGTACAATTAAAAATTTATTTTACTATCCAATTGCAATGCTACTTGACGTTTTCCTTGGTAGTTATAAAGAGTAGCTGGATAATTGGGCATGAGTATGATGGACCAGTGTGCTCTTGGGCTTCAACGCTGTCTGTTTTAAAGCCCTTTAGGCATCTGTTTAATGTTCTCATGCTCCTGAACCAGCTCATTATCTTAAACATACTTGCCCCAAGAGCCCCGATGTCACTTAAAATGTACACAGGGTTGTATAACAATCGGATTACATAATGCAGAGATGCTTTGCATAGCTTGCTTGTACAGTTACCTCTGTTGGTAGAATTGGTACATGTACCAAAATGAATGAGTTATCTGTATTTTCTTCACAATTCTAGAGTGGTGTTTGGGATGTGACTGTCTGCTAAGCAATTTGGAAGCTTTTCTCTTTCATGCCTGTGCAACACTTCTGTTACTGGGAGATTGTTTGGTCTATTCCCCCGCAAGAAGCTTGTGAAGTTCAACCTTAATTATAGATCAACTCATCTGACAAGGGACCTCCTAAACAGTCTCTTCTGATGAGCAGTCTTCCATTGTCATGTGATGGCTGATTAGTTACTGGTTCACCAGGTTTCCTGGGCCAGAGGTGGCTTTGTCTTGAGGATGCCTCCTTATGGCTACAGAATTGTTCTGTTTTAGTCTGTTGTTGAGACAGTGCTCTTAAAACATTGTTCCTAGGGACAGAGGATTCCTGCTGTGCTGCCAACACTGACTCGTAATAGTGTCATGCAGCAGCTAAGATAGAAATATTTTTAGTCTCTGAGAGAAGGTAGCTGTCTAATCAAAGGCAGTGATTCTCTATGTACTGAAGCAATCTGCTTTACACTTTTAAAACTATTTTAAATACCTGAATATTTCAACTTAGTCTCAGTCTTCCTGGAACTTGATCTTAGTACTAGATGAGATTAGATGAAATACTGTAGGTATTAATTTTTTTTCTTCTAAATATGTAACTTTAACAAATACATTGCCCTGTTTGGAGCAGGGCAATGGGCTAGCTGATCTCCTGTGGTCATTTCCAACTTAAGTTATTTTATGGTATTTGAAAAATCAGATGACATTGTGCAGAGCACAAATTAAACTTTTGACCAAATCCCCTTTTCTGTGTATTATTAAATCTACAACTGGAATATGTGTTAAAGCTGTTCTATGTTTCATTTATAGATCACTTTCAACACTGGGTTTGGTTATATCATCACTCGCTGACCAAGCAGCAGGGAAGGGGAAAAACAAGTTTGTGCCTTACAGAGACTCTGTACTCACTTGGCTTCTCAAGGTAATGAATGTCTTCCATTCACCCCGTTAACAAGATGTCAGTTTAATAGGTTGTACGGTCATTGTAGCATACCTCTGTGTACATGGACTTCTCATTTGTCTATTTTCAGTTATAGTGGTATCAAAGCTGGTGGAGGTCACTGGAAATGTTTCATATTGGTTATTTTATAGCCAGAGTACATTTCAGTGTCTAAATAGTAAGCTTCGTATTTGAAGTATTTTGTAAAGACATTGTATAGTCTCAGAACAATTTTTAAGCCTCAGACTTTCTGTGGATGCACTCTGCAGGACAACTTGGGAGGAAACAGCCAAACTGCCATGATAGCCACAATTAGTCCAGCAGCAGACAACTATGAAGAAACACTCTCCACTCTGAGATATGCAGACAGAGCCAAAAGGATTGTTAATCATGCTGTGGTGAATGAAGATCCAAATGCTAGAGTCATCAGAGAATTACGTGAAGAAGTTGAAAAA
The DNA here is from genome assembly GCA_009806455.1 of Tetrax tetrax. NCBI lineage: Eukaryota > Metazoa > Chordata > Aves > Otidiformes > Otididae > Tetrax > Tetrax tetrax. The sequence goes on from WHYT01014629.1 coordinate 83,587, forward strand.
TTGAAAGAACAGCTCTCACAAGCTGAGGTAACAGCATTCACAGTACAATGTAGACTGAGTTTCCCAAGGATATGTAAAACTCTGGCTGGAAGACTAGCTTTCTTTTTAAGTCTTAAAAAATAAGAAAAGGAAGTGTCTTGCACTTTTTCCTTCTAAATAATTAACTTTGTTTCCTGAAATAAGTCCAATGTAATGTTTGCTTATTTTTAATAACAACATTGTACTGGTGGTGACCCTTGTCAGAATAGACTGTTCTTGAAGAACTTCATGTAAAGCAGTAACTGATGTAGCACAGATAAGAGCTAGAGTACAGCTTCATTCTGTAGACTTATTAGCAGAAATTTTTTTTGCATTGGTGGACTATATCATTTTATGATGTCAAATAGAAAAGTGTGAAAAGCCATAAATCTGATATTGGACCACAAAGTATGTGTGGGATAGTTCTCTCCTTGACATTTGTGAAAATCTATTAAAAAATTGTCAAAACTGCAACATAGAAATGATCAACAATTTGCTTTACTGCCTTAACAGTAACAATGTGTGATTACTGCTTCTCTCAGGTTTATACCTCTAATTAGAGAGTAAAGTGTCAGGGTAGGATAGTTTACTTGGTGATATTTGGAGAAATTAGGCACTGCATTGTAGAAAAATTTTACCTTTTCAGCAAGACAGAAAATGCTAGTGTAAAAAGAACAGAAGTGTGTCTGAGGGTAAATTTGCGTGGTGTTTAAACTTCACATTCATTTGAGGCATAGTGTGCCTTGTATGAACAGTTCCTTACAGGCTGAAATGGGAAAATCTGCTTTAAGAAGAAGGAGCCATTCACATTTTTCATAAATAAAAATCTGTTCTAATACCGTTTTTAAATCAGAAAATGCTGTTGTAGCACGTTCTTAATTATGCTGGCGGGCTGTGGCTGAACACAATCAATAGGCAGGTGTCCAAAGTCCTACTAATTTTTTAAAGTTTTTTGTCTTAGACTTTCTGTTAAAAAATGGTTATATAGCGTTATAGGCCAGCCTGTTGAATTGTTGCTTGGTACTGGACGTATTAGGACTCTTTGATTTTATTGCCTATTGTGAAATGAGAAGCCCGTGTTAGCTCCAGAACATGCCTTCCTTTAACACTAATCAACAGGGTCAGTCTGAAAGCTTTAATGCAACTCCAGGAACACTTAGGAAACCAAGATAGAATGGAAGACTAAATATTGAATTTGTATATGAAACTGCTGTTGGAAGAAAGAGTTTGCAGTAGAACTTCAGACAGCTAAGACTTACAGTTTTTAAATATTCAGATATTTTTATACAGGCACAGAAGCTTGAGTGGCCAGGCCCAGAGGTTTTGGTGGTTCCAATAGCCTCTGGAGCTATGATCTTTAGCTATTTCAGATCTGGACCTGTTATAGGTTGATTCTGTCCTTTTCCTTTGCAAGTGCCCTGTTTCTTCATCTTCTGCCATACAAAAGCTGAGGAAATAGTTGAAATCTATACTTCTTGCATTTCATATTACATTGCTATGTTCAGTTTTTTTGGTGCAACCAGGCATTGCAGTGGGGAGAGCAGCTGAAGATTTTTCCTAATTTCTGTCTTTTAGGCCATGAAGGCACCAGAACTGAAAGAAAAATTGGAAGAATCTGAAAAACTAATAAAAGAGCTAACAGTCACCTGGGAAGAAAAGCTAAGGAAAACAGAGGAAATTGCACAGGTATTTCAGAAGTTTTGTAGAGGAAAGGCCAGTTACTCATATAGTGCAAGTCAGCTGAATTTTGTGAGCTTTAGTCAACTGTGCTGTCTTCTCTATCAGCTCTTCAGAATTCCTCTGGATTTTTGTCTTTTCCTCTGGTTTTTATTTTTTGAGTTTGAGGTCTTTTTCTTTTTCTTTTTTTTAAGTCTAAATTTCATTAGAATAAATGTACGTGTGTCATGATCTCATTGATAAAAGCTAATACTTAATTTTAAAATACATCATCAAAATATGTTTGGGTAGCTCACTTATAAATCAGACTGTAGTGGGATCTTGGATTTTGGATGTGTTTCCCTTGAAGTGACTAAGAAAATGAAGAATTACAAAAGTCAGAATTTTGGGTGCTATTTGTTGCTTTTGCTTTTAGTGAGTTCTAAACCGGAGAAGAAAAATATGTATGTGTATTTGCTAATGTTTGTTCATTATTATTGTATTTGAAATCAGATTTCTGGATTCCAGAGTACTTCTCCATCATTTCCACCATCTGTAGCTTGGAGAATGAGTATTGTTGTTTTCCCTTTCTAGTACTAATGTTCAGAAGCATGCTTTGGTGCAACTACTATTTAAATAAAATTTTTAAAAGAGGCAGGGGGAAAAGCTAAACAAAAACCCCAGCCAGCTAAACAAAAACCCCAACCCACAGACTGTAGCAAAGCTGGAGAGACATGAGTGATTGAGTAGATACTTTAGATGAATTAACAATAATATTGCAAAAGTATAAACCTAATCTGTGGCATACTGTTTTCTAAATTATCCAAGACTGATTTTCTTGGAAGTAATGGCAGCTGAGACTAGTTTTTAACTAACATAGAGATTCAAAGCCACCTTGTGTTACTTACAAGTAGCTCTAATAAAATCAATAGGACTGTTTAGATGAGTAAGTTCCACTTTGGGGAAGCAGATATTTGAGGATTAGATCTAACTTTTTATTGTTGGTGTGAAAAATAAATTCTGTTAAATATACGGTACTTGACCAGTGTCTTAAGTTCTCTTTCTGCTAGTGATATAAAGAATGCATATTCAGCATGAGTTCAGCTTTGGTTGCTCTGCTTTCATTTATGTGCTGTACCTGTCTTTACAAATTGAAGCAGGCAAGATTAACCTATTTTTGTGCTTGCAGGAGAGGCAAAGACAACTAGAGAGCATGGGAATTTCCCTTGAGTCTTCAGGTATCAAGGTTGGGGATGACAAGTGTTACCTGGTAAACCTGAATGCAGATCCTGCGCTCAATGAGCTTTTGGTTTACTATTTAAAGGTAAGAATGTGAATAGGATGTTTACACAGAATGAAAGGACGTATGTTTATTGTTTTTAATTTGTGTCTTGATTTGTTATTCAGACTGTATTTAGATTTTTAAGACTAGCTGCAGCAAAATGGGGTAAGCCGCCTCCTACTGTTTAGGCTTTTGTTTTCCCTTTGCAGTTCAGTTTCATTGTTTTCCTAATTGATCTCCCGATTACCAAATGGTCAGTATGTGCCAGTGTTGAAATAAATTCTAGCTTTTCCAGACAGGATGTGAACAGAATTGCCTTTTGGACTGAACTTGACGCAAGAGCCTTGTCTTGGATACTTCTTTTTGTTAATGAACTGAGGATTGCTTTCAGAATGATTGATTAACTCATTGATTCAATGAGTTAATCATAAAGAGATTATGTTTAGTAGTAATCAGTAAGAGTAAACATAGTCTTTGATGACCAAAAAGCTTAAGAGAAGACAAACGTGGAAAAAAAAGCACTGTTAAAAAGTTACAGAAATGTATTTTCTTGGTGCTACTAGCTTTCATGCCATTCTGCTTAGCATAATCTCATGTTAGAGTGAAACTGTCAAATACAAACCTAATATTAAAGTTTGTGAGGAAATGTGAGCTCCTTGTCAATAAGATATGAAAGACTACCCTGTCTATAGTTACTTTTCTGCTTTAGTGGCTGAGATAGGGCCTCTGTATTTGAACAGTAGCAAATAAAGCACTTCTTTAACAACAGCAAAGTATTTCAGCAGAATTTGCAATATGACTTGAAATTATGTCGAGATTAGTATATTTAGTTGAGTTGTTATATAGCTGTTTTCTCTGCACCTAGTTTTACTATCCATTTTGTCCTCTGTTACATATGCCTATATGACATGTCTGGTTTTCTTCATTATTTGCATTTATTGCTTGTATGCAAGCATAATCTGAGAATATTTTTTTAAATCAGAATTTGCATGTCAGCTGCTTTATTTTGCTTTATCTGAAATCATATGAAGGTAAGTACAGAGCAGAGGAACAGTTTGAGTGTGACCTTCACAGTCTTCAAATCTGCTGTGGCACCGTTTCTGCTCTATAGAAGTGCTTAGCAAAGGAGAGCATGTAGATTGTGCAGTCTCAGTGCTTTAGCTAATATTTTCTTAGTTATATAAACAGTGATAGTTCACTTGTCTCTTAGTAACAGATTATTTTCTAGGATCACACAAGAGTTGGTGCGGATACCTCTCAGGATATACAGCTCTTTGGTATAGGAATCCAACCAGAACACTGTGAGATTGATATTGCTTTAGATGGAGAAGTTACCCTCACACCAAAAGAAAATGCAAGGTAAGAAAGATCAGCAGCATTTTTCAGTGAAGCATTTGGGTTTTTTTACCAGAAGATAACTCCTATGCATTTTTATTTTACGTAGTCAGAAGTATCTTACATTCTGATCAATAAGTACCTTTAGGTGACTTAAACAGATACTTAGAAGTGAAATTCAGCAATAAAACTGAGATTTCCCCACACGTATACACATCCACCGTCCCACCTTCTCTGCAGCACAACAGGCTATCAGTGATCTGTCTCAGAATAAACCATTGCAAGAAGGTAATCAGTAGGAATGAAGGACCACTGCTTCTCTGTATCTTGGGTGATAAAAGGATCGCTGAGACACTGCTGGCTATCCTGACCTGTGTGATGTGATAGTAGGCTGTGTCTTGATGAGGGAGGATAAATTGTGCCTTGTGAGTAGTTTCTGTTGTAAAGCTCAGTATTCTGTGAGGAAAAAGGTGTTTTAAAGATCTGAAGATCTTTAAATTATTTTTAAAAGCTTTAATTACTGTTGCGTCTAGTAAATATGCAGTGAAATCAAGTTTCTCCTTTTGATTCTACTTCTGTATTTTAATTATTTTTTTATTTTGGGGGCACTGTTATTTATTGGGTGGAATTGTAAATGTCGCTTCTTCTCCAGTGAAATGTGATAAGCAGTAGCTTTTGTCTTAATAGTCATCCTGCTTGACTGAAATCTATGTGTCTAAATAATATATAGTTTAGTATTAGAATGAGAAACAGAAGTTTGAGACACCTTTTAAAAAATTTGATCTCTGTCCTTCTGCCTTTAGTAAAATACCTCTTAGCATTTGCATTTTTTTCTGCAGCCTACAGTACAAAATTTCAAACAGATGGGAATCAGACTTGTGGCGATAGAGTTACTGTACTGGAAATCAGTCATTTTGACTAGCATGAACAAAGACACATGTCAGTGGAAAGAACATATTTTGCTTCACTCGTGCCTCATCTGCAATGATTAAGTAGCTGTTCTTAAGATACTAGCGTCAACAGAAATTTAGTTACCAGAATTTCATTAGGAAAAAGAAAAATGTAGTTTTAAATCAAATGCTTGCTATGTTTGTGTTGACTTACTTGAGAGAGCTGAATACAGAACACTGCATCTGAAAAGGCTTTTTTAATTTTACTGAAGTTTTTTTTTCCCTTTCAGATAAAATGTTCTGCTGTGTGAATCGCGTGTGCAAAAGTTCAACAGCTCCATTTTTCCCATTTTGTGATTGAAACTTAATTACAAAGAAACCTAAATGCGATATACCACATGTTCACAAAAATAGACCTTTGTATTAATAATAGAGTCTCCATTTGTTGAAAGAATTAAACTTGGATCTAAGGGTCTTTTGTTACATTTGAATGCTGAATATGTTAACAGTATATTTTATAACTATTTTGACTAACATATTTTGCAGAGCTTTATCAGTAGGATTTGCATACAAGTTTACAGCCTGTTTATAAGAAACAGGCAGTGACTCCGTTTGAGAAATGGGCATTCAAAGAAAACTGTGCAACTAAAAGCAATCTTGTACCAGCCAAAGCCAGAGGGGAAAGGTGCTTTGTGCTTAATTCTGACAGTAGAAATCAGACCAGTAACTTTCCCATTGATTCTTTAATGAGAATCTAGCAGATTGCATCATATGATACAAATCACTGTCTGTAGATGGCAGAAATGATAGATGTTGTAGTTACTTTTCAATCTTTTATTTTTAGGATTTCACTGAAGTCATGTTTTCTTTTTTCAGATCCTGTGTAAATGGTGCACTGGTATGTTCTGTCACTCAGTTATGGCATGGAGATAGAATATTATGGGGAAACAACCACTTTTTTAGGTAATAGTTGATATTTACGTTCTAGTCTCTTTACATTCAGTTTTTTTTTTTTCTTCCACTGTTCTGCATAAACTTTTTAAAAAAAAAATGAATTTCAATTTTTACACAGAATTAATTTACCAAAGAGGAAACGACGAGATTGGCTGAAAGACCTTGAGAAAGAAACTGCATTAGGAGAGCATGATCTGGATGCAGCTAGTGAAGCTTCTTCAGAACCAGACTACAACTATGAGTTTGCACAAATGGAAGTTATTATGAAGACACTGAATAGTAATGGTAAGCCAACTACCAGATAAAAATGTTCATTTTTATGACATTTTCTGACAGATTCTGCATGGAACTTAATTTCTGGGTAAAATAAGTAGTACACTTGCTCCAGAGACCTTTGGACCATTTTCAGAAAAAGATATTTTACAGAAACAATGTTAGAGAGAGAGAGAGATAATTTTTTAATATATATACACATATGCATACACACACAAACGCACCTAGATATAAATACACACACAAATTAGTAGTTGGTTTGTGCCCTGACACACAATTTTATCTGTTCATCTGCGGTCCTTTGTAGTGCAGCTGAATTGTAATCATATGCCTGTCAAATCATCATCCAAGTCCTACTAACCTCTTGCTTTTGCAAGTTACTGCAGACAAAAGGATGCTCCAGATATGGCTCAGTTAGTTTCATCCTTCCCTTTGTGTCAAATACTACTGGCACCATTTTAACCTTAGTAAAAAAACACTGAAATGATAACAAACCAATAGTCGATTGTCAGCTGGTGTGGTTTTTAACACTTGATCCCTCAATGGTTTTTTTAAAATCTTTGTTAAAATCTATTGTGATGCCTTTTTTGGACAGTATAATAAAATAGAGTATATATAAAATAATGGTATGGTGTATATATAAAAAATATGGTGTCTTCATTATTTTCAGAAGGCAAGTCATGGTTCATATGATATAATATGGTATGAAGAAATGCTGAAAAACTCGTTAAACTACTGAATGCTTTGTACAGGTTTTTTAATACACAAAATTTGAGAGGCAGATGCTGTAATTTTTGGTGACTGACCAAGAAGACACAGCAGATGGTGTTTCATTGCTTTATTCTCCTTTCTTCATATCTTCGCAGTACTTCCTTTGTTTGCTGTGGTTTACTTGTTGAAATACAGTATTTACTTTTTTCTTGGTATCCTCTTGTTCTTTAACTTTCTCTGTTTTGCCATTGAGTACAGCATGATGGTTTTGTATGCTTGATGCTCTAGCAAAAGTTTGCAGGTTTTTTACTTTTGATTTTAATGAGATTGGTTGTGTGAGTGAGTTACAGGGTCAGGTCAGTTAAATTGATAAGAATTACTATTTAATAACAGAAATATTTTCATTATGGTTCACTCATACCAGGAGACGAATTTCAGATGAATCTGCCATCCTGGTGGTCTTCAGTGTTGTCATCCCTCGTGAAGATTCTGTTGCCTGTCTTAAAGCCTCAAACCATCCCATATCTGTGCCAAAACTGGGACAAAGGTTTTTAACTCAATTGACTCATGCATGAGACTGCTGGAGAAGTCTGAAAGCATTAATTGATGCTTGATCTGCTTGTCACTAACCAAGGATTTGACTAAACTGTAGCAGTCTACAATGAGTCAGTGTTCTTTGAGTGGAGGGTCACATTTTTTTATTTTCATATGTTGTTATCTAGCTGATGGAAATAGATCTTCACAATATTTCAAGTGTCTTTACATCTTAGTTCAGTAGGCTTCTTTGATTGTGGTCTAGGCCAATTTTTGTATTGGTCAGTTGTTTCCTGTGTCTTTGCTCAAGAACAGTACAGATTTTGCTGCTTCATTAGAGCTTTTTCCTCCCTAATGCACAGCAAATGTTAGCAATTATACATGTCTCACAGTTTCAGGGGCATCATAACCCAATTATTCTACTTCTTATCTCTTCTGCTCCCTCCCACACAGGTGTTGCTTAACTAAGTTGGAGTAGTAAGTGATAAAACCCTGACAAAACAAGTGACTCTGAGGATCATAAGCTGGTCTTCTGATTCGAAGCCCAGTAGTGTTCTTCTCAATGATATAGCTAAAATACAAATTTTTTCTGACAGGCTTCCCATTTGTTAAGTAAGAAATAAAGCAGCTTTATTGCAATACCGTTTATTTATTCTTCCTTAAAATGAAAAATAAGTATGGGTAAGGACAAAGAAATAACTGAAGAACTGAGGACAGTTAATTCTATCATCCATATTCTCTGGAGAGACCCCGAGAGGGGAGTAAACGGGTATTTTAAAAATTTGATTAGATGGTTATTTTATAGGCATGTATGGGTTTGGGGTTTTTCTTTTACATCAGTGGTTTGATATAGCCCAAAGCACAGAGTTTTTGATTTTCCTTTGTTTTGGATTTTTTTTCTCCCTTGATCTATTTGAGAACAGTAACTCTATTTAAATAAATAGCCTAGCTTCTCCGGGAGAGGAACACGTTTGTTTTTATAGCATGTAACCAGTTACAACAGCGTCACATATTGTATCCGGCTCCAGAGAACCTCTGAGGCAAATGTGTGACTTTGGAAACAGCTGTAAAGAAAACATCCAGATTCTTTACTGCCTTCAGCATGTTCACTTTCTTTGGGGGATTCTGTCAGGTCAGCTTTGTAGTGTTAGTTTGTGATGCTGGTCAAACACAGGACGCAGCAGAAGTTTATTTTATTCCTGTATATGGTGCAGTGGTTAAGTAAACAATGTGATTAGTTTATGCAGCGTCTCATTTAAGCAAACAAAACTTTTACAGCTCAGGATGGGGATTTTGATGGAACTGAGCAAAGAGGCCTGTGTTGTAACCTCCTTCTAGGTTGCTTAGAAAAATGGACGTAAATGAAATCTTAAGGAATTTATTCAGCATTGTTGTTACTGGATTAACAGATTCCGGATGTGAATTAAGTGACATTGCAGCAAGGTAATAAATGCTATTCAGGGGTAAAGTACATTTGTTTAGTTCAATGTTAATATTCTAATATTTTGCAGAGAATTAATTGCATATGAAAGGTTTTGTTAGGGCCATTGAACTCTTGTCACATAAATATGTAAAGGATTGAGACTTGGAACTTCTAACACCATGTAGAATTGGTTGTGTGTTTGGCAGGCACTGCTCAGAATCTTCCCTATTTTTTTTTTTACTATGGATGAGAAATCCAGAATTGTGAAACATGGTGTTTAAATCTAACTTAAACACTATTGTAGTTCTTTCGAATTGTGAAAAACTTGACTGTTTATTTTTTCATCCTCTAACTAGCTGGTTTATAATTCACACCATATTTAGGTTTTTTTCACTATGAAAGTCTGGGGTGTTTCTGTGTGAACTCTTTCAAAATTGAAGACTTTTCTAAAAGTGTAAAGTTTACCTTTTGCATTTCAGTACAAACATGACCCACCTTTTTTTTTCCCCCCCAAACAATAGTAGATTTTGTTAAAATTGGGAATTTTTAGACTAGGTTCTTGCATCTTGTTCCAAGTATTTTCTATGATATAATTTGATCCTGTAAATCTAGGTGGCTGAAAAGATGACTTTTATTAAGGAAATCTACTTCCTGAACTCAGAGCTGGTCTTTGAGCAGTTTAGGAAAGTCTCATCTTAATGAGTCAGCCTTAGATTCATTTCCTGTGTTTGCAAACACAATAGAGGGCTCTAATTTCTTCCATGCCTCTTCTCAATCTTCTGCGTAATACTTGATTTCTGAACCATTCTTAGACATAACTAAAAGGATTTTTACGGATTATCCAGTAAAACCTATGCAAGTGAAGGTAATTTTGGTATTACCTGGAGAAGTGAGGAGAGTGATGATGATGCAGATCAACATGAATAACTTGATTTGTAATCTAGAATATTAGAACTTGGTTCAGTCACTGGTTTTTGTTACATTATCTGTTTAAAAGCTAAGAATAGCTAACAGTCTTTCTGAGAATGTTATGTACTAAAATGTAGTATTTCTGGTTATTTTAAGACACTTCTGTGCATCAGTGTTTTGCTATTTGGTTGCTATTTATACTGACTGATTTTTAACATTGTGCTTTCTAATTACCCTTGTGGTGGTATTTTATAATGCTGGTGTGTGAAGCCAGTCATTTCTTCCGTGGATGAGGCTAAGGCCGCAGTAGCAACTTGCAGTAGTGTCTGTCTTCTGCTAAACATAAAGATGTGCTTTACATCAGTCTTAATGTTTCAAAAAAAGGATGCTGAGAGGCAAATACAAACCTGTTGTAATAACAGAACCCTGGACATCTTGTTGGCTTCTCTGGCATTTACAGTGGGAAAGATTTGTTTTATGAAGTGACTTGCCTAAATAGCCACTTATGTTAAAATTGCAGACAGTGAGTTAGTTTCTCTTTAGCAAAATTTATCTCAGTAGTTTTAGTACTAAGTAAGTTGTTACAAATTACTAAATACAGTTATGCTACATTGATTTGCAAAGATACAGGGGATGTGGTTTTTGGGAGAGTGTATGTATATGTTATGGTGACCAACATACGCTACTGGTCGTGAAAACCCTGCAGAGCCTTTTAGGTGAATCCTCTATTGGCATGCTATAGTAACCCACATTTTCTTTCATGTAGCATTGTAGTAACAGGAAAACTTACACAAAATCTTACAAGGACTGGGGTTTGGTAGTGAAGGCAAGATAGTTCACGGCTAAATGTTTTGTTGTTTGGGTGGGTTTGTTTTGTTTTGAGGAGCACACCTCTAGTTCTGAAGTGGAAAAGTGTAATTAAATCTAGTTTATTTTTCTTTCTCCTTTATGACAGACTGGCATCCTTAAAAGTTACATCAGCTCTCTTTTTTTGTATTTGCGAAGTGGAAGAGGTATCACAAATGATTATTTTAAAGCCGAAGTTTTTTGCATTGGAAAATCCTGGCACGTCCTAGAGCTGTAATGTTGCTTCCCCTTATAATCTATCATTCCAGCTATGGAATTACTCTCCCTTCCCTTCTGATATACAGAATCAGTGATCTGTTAAGTGATGTGCTGTCACTCAGATATCCATCTAGACTGGTCCTTGTGCAAACCACTTTTTTGCTGCATTTAAGCTTTCAGCTATATATACATGAAGCATATATATACTGGTAGTATATAGAAGGAGCTTACTCCGTTGAATTGCTCTTTCAGAGACAGTCTGGCATTGGTCCTAAAATCAGGAATAGATAGAGTAATGTTTCTTTAATTGAGAGGCAGTTTAGGTTTAACTGTAGCTGATTGACACAAGCAGTTGTTTCAGGATAGAGTTTCCAAATGGATATTTGTTCTGGGTTAACACGGAGGTGAAATGTGGTTTGTAAAGCTAAATGCAGAAGTCCCCTGCAGAACACTTTGTCTGCTTCAGCGCTGTGAAGCACACTGATGCAATGCAATGTGTGATTAGTCAGACAATTTGTTTGTCTCAGTTTTTATCTGCAGGTCTCCAACATGTTTCATTCCCTGCCAAAATCGAGAAAGTAAATGGCTTTTTACTTCCTTAAGTTTTTTCCTTTTCTGGTTAACGTCATCTTCCCTTCTACTTTGCTTTGTTTTCTTCTTATTAATTTGTTCCCTTTTCCATCTATTCTTTTTCCCCTGCTGGTATTCTGGAACATATTGCAACTTCATAGTATAGTACTCAAGTATGCAGTAAATTAGGGTCTTAACGGTTATTCTAGCCTCTTTGCATGCTGTATTTTTTTTTCTTGTTTGGATTTATTTATTTAATGCAATATTTATTATTTTGGCTTTTGTTTTGAGGTGGCAATGGCTATCTTGTGTTTGCAAAGACTCTGGGATGTGTTGATTCCCGTTACCAAATAAAATGAGTGTTCTGTAATGCTGAAATGGCATTTTCTCACTTTTCTGTTTTTTTTTCTGCTTCTTTTATTTTTATTTTTTTTTCTTCCCCTGTCTGTCTGTCGTCTTAGACCCAGTACAAAATGTGGTCCAGATCTTGGAGAAACAGTACTTGGAAGAGAAGAGGAGTGCTCTTGAGGAGCAGCGACTGATGTATGAACGTGAGTTAGAGCTGCTGCGGCAGCAGCTCTCTCCAGAAAGGCAGCATCAGCACAGCAGTGATAGACTTTCCTACACTGCTCAGACTGCACAGCAGAAAGTAAATCTCTGGACAGAAGAGAGGTGAGAATTCTGGAGTTAAAACAAAGGAATTACTAAGAACTACAAAGCGTGAAAAAGGGAGCTTGAACCGTCTGTCAGAAACCGATAATATATTTTTTGTGAAGTTGACGTGCAGTACAAGATCTGCCACGACCAAAGTGTTAGCATTTCATTTAGGATTAGGTTCTAGTGAGTAATGTGCATGCGAGATCTTCCTGTTTGATTTAACACACAAAGAAAATAAGAATTTAGCTTTTATTGCTTTTATTGATCAGCATTTTACTTGTTTTTTTTTTTTTTTTCTTAAACTATAGAAGTGCTCTGAAATGTTTGGTTTAGCAATTATTATTTAAGTTACTTCTGGAAAGGAAGGAGAGAATAGTGTACAGGTCAATTTGTCTACTCAGACTAAGGAGTCCACTAAGGAGTATTGTATGTTGAGAGTATACAATGAGAGGATGGTATTTTGCAATCGAAAATATTAAAAAAATACAGAAAATGGGAGCCCTTAAATGTTGTATGTATGTGTTTATGAAAGCAAGCCCAGCTTTAGAAGAGGATTGCTGTGTATTTGAGAACTGCAGAATAGCCAGACAAGAGTGTGTTTGAGCTGTTCAGAAAGCAGAAGACTTGCCATGAGGTGAAAAGGCTTCTTTATGAAGGAATAGCTTGACACCTGAATGCAGCCTTGGTGAAAGATTGTCATGAGATTTGCAGGGAGAGTTTAAAAAGTGGACTGGGAAGATGTGAGCGGAGTTGTGTGTTTACATCTTGACAATGAGAGAAACTTGCTCTTAGTGTCATTGGGGAGAGGAGGATGTCAGCTCCATGGAGAGAAGTTCTAGGGACAGCAGCTAAGATGATTTAAGTTTTTACCATACAAATTAATGTTCTGTCATTGGGTTGACTCAGCAGGAAGAATGAGTAGATGTACTAGCGGGTTACTTGTAAGTTTCTTTTTAATCTTTTTATTTTAAAACAGAAGCTTCATTATTCACTCAGCCTTTTTTCTATCTGTAGTGAGTTGGAGTGCTCTTTCCTATTTTGATTATTTTTGCTTTATTCTCCACCATTTAAAAACAAATAATCGATGCACAAGAGAAGACTAAACAAAGATAGCCATGATTGTGTTGCAGCTTTCAAATTCAGTGTGTTTAAAATAGAACAGAACAGATCTTGATTTAGTTTTTGTGCTAAGTTTTACTTCATAATTTCTACCCTGGTCTGGGGAAAAAACCTAAACAAATAACAAACTGTTGACCAGCAATGTCTAGAATGTTTTCCATGACAAGTATAGGGAGCAGTAGTGCTGTGTTTTTTTTTTTTTTTTCCCTGTAAGAGCTAGAAACATTATCATTGGTAACTGAATGTAAAGCATTGCAGAGTCACAGTTGGGATTTGCAGGCTCTTTTAGGGCTGCAGAAGGAGTGCAAAATGAGAAGCAAGCTTGTTGGAATTATTGCTGTTCCTAACTCCTTTGAGCACAGCAAGGCCGTCAAGAAATCATTGCTGACCTGCTTCAGTAGCAGAGGTGAGAACTGAGCTTACTGGCAAAGGAAGCTATACCTGTAAAAAGATGCAACAGAAGAGAAAAGGAAGTAGCAAAAAACTTCTTGCCTCTTCTTGGGAGTTGAGAAGAAAAATTGTACTTGATAACTTAAAATTAACCAACCACCACAACCAATGACATTTAAAAAAATGAGTTTCTGAAGTGATATCAAGGCTAAGTGTTCTGCCAGCCTTCTGTTCTCAGTAGCTGTTAGATGTTTCTTAGGAGGAGCTGTGCTTTGAACAAGCATTTTTGCCTCTGGATTTCATGAGTGAATGCTTTACTCTATATAATTGTTGAACTACCTGAAGACTGTTCTTTGCTGCATTGTAAAAAAGAGGAGAATGAATGCTCTTTGTAGCAAACACCGAGGAGTCTGATGATGTTTTGCTGGCACTCCTAGTGAATAAGCAGTTTTGTGGAAGAACTAATTCAGTTCCCTGTTCTCTAGAATCTCCTCTTAGGTATAATTTTTAGTTGTTTATAGCTCTAGAAGAGGTTTGGGCTTCTGGGGGAAAAAAAAAAAGGGTGCAAAAATATTGAATCTTCTCAAAAAAGAAACGAGAAAAAAAAATCTTTGAGGGATTTCTGCTGTAGAAGCATGGCAATGTGGTGCTGAGAGGGTATTTACCAGCCAACTGACACAAGAGCAAAAAATGCAGGAAAAAAATGGGAAGACTGCATGTGAAGAATGTGTGAAAGAGCCAAGTGTCTGGACTGCATGGTACTTGATAAGTGCAGTTTTAGCTGGCACTCTGTTGCCACTGCAAATGAAGCTGAGCTCTACCGCATCAGCCAGCAAAATGAATTTGATAGGTATCGGGTGTAGGCACGTGGTTGTATCTGTCAGATCAACTAGAACACGTTGCACAGTTTATTCCAGCTTTGTGCCAGATGATACCGGACCTGGTTAAAACCCATTGGCAGAAAATTAATCAATTGTAACTTTGAACAAATTTAATTTGTCAGGGCAAGAGGGGGTGGTGGTATACTAGAACAGAGATTTAGTTCAGTGTATTCTGTATCTGGCATTAGGAATCCCAGTGACTTGCAGTGACACCTTGTGAGTGTTAGATATAAGTTTCCGTACTGTTTGGCTTAAATGATTATTTCAGGATTTCATGTTCAGTGAGTATTTACTTCAGTTAATATACTGGTGGAGCTTGTAATATATTTTGTGTAGGAAGAATTAAGAAATGCCATCTGAAACATGGGTTTTCTGCTTAAGTTTCTGGAAGGGCGCTAGCACAGCTTTATACAGAAAAACACAACTGTAATGAGACCTACCCATAATAATTGGTTGAATTACTCATAAGTCCTACTTATAGTCTTAAACCATTCCTTTCTCAATAATCTAGTTAAGACAAGATTGACATAGGGAGCCTTCCCAAAAAGCTCGCCAGATGCCAGTTTCCTGGATCAAGGCAGGGGCTGTTTGTGGCTGAATCCCATGGCTCTTACAGCACTTACAGATCAAAGCTGCCTTCTGTTTCCCAAGCTGGGCAGCTGTCTCACAGTGGTTGCAGGTGTAATGCACACTCAGTATTAAGTAATATTTAGTGAGTAATTCCTGACTCTACCTTCATTTTCTGAGTGAATCCAAAATTATAGCTGTCTGTGGAATGTGTCATTCCCATGATCTGGAATTGCTCGTTTAATCTTGATGGCCTGGATAACATAAGCGAGAGGCAGAGGGAAAGGAATTTTCCATCTAGTGCCAGGAGCAGGTATGGAGGCAGTAAGCTAAAAATCCACTGATAGTAGCAGCTATTTAAGATCCAACAAACCCACCGCTGTTGCAAACTTAGGCCAGATATGGGGAGAGAGAAAGCTGCATGTTTTATCTTGTGAAGGCACTAAAATTCAGGGCTGCTTCTAACACTGCTGGTCGTTTAGCACTTTGCTGTGGTATCAGGGAATTGCAGAGTGCAATTTGAATTACCCAGGCTGTTCTTTGGGATATTTTTTAAAAAAAGGTAGCCACTGGAGAAGAATTCTGTTGAGGATTGAAAGGCATATTTGTTTGTACTTGTTTGCTCTGTTGTGGGCACAGTTGTTTGTGGCTTTTACAAAAGATCTAAGCTTGTCTGAATAAAGGCAGATAGGCAAACTTTGCCTATATTCTCAGCAAGGCCTGCGCGTTTAATTGCTCCTCCTGCACTTGTCTGTAATGTCATGTGTTTTGTAGAAATGAGAAGTGTGTGTGCATGCACCATGTACTGTATTTCAGTAGCACTTTGCATAGAAAAGCTAAAAGATCACCCAGGGGAGTGCTGGTTGCTGAAATATCTTAAGCTGATCCTGGGTTTTATGAAGATGCTGAGACACGGTAAGTGCTGCTGAGTTACAAAAAAAGGCAGAAAGGGGAACTTTGCATTTGCTCAGAGGATAATTGTGATACTTTTAAAAGGCGAATTAAAGACAAGAATCTTATATGAGAGTGTATCTTAGTATCACAGGTGGAGGTCTAGTATGTGTCATAGCAGGCTTGCCAGGTGTTACGTTAGAACAGATTTGCTCAGACAGGCTTTAGAAACCTTTTTGGAATTTGTCCAGAGACTGTTAACTGTACAGAGTGCGCAAGCTTTAACCTGTGCTCATTCATCTATTATTTAAAAGGTATTTTGGGTATGCACTTCAGAGTTTGGTTTTTGTCGGCTTGTTTTTTTTTTTTTAATGTGTACACTTGAGATGACTTAAATATATGGAGGGGGGCTTTGGGGGATCTGTAGCACTGCAAAGCCCTAGCTGTGATGTAAAGCTGTGGCCTGCAGTGATTGCAGGTTCCAACATCACGATCTGAGGAAAAGTGTGTTGTATCAAGATGAAGTCTCGCGTGTCGGGACTGGTAGTTTCTGTGGAGCAGGACTCCAGATTAAAGACAGAGACAGCTGCAATTATTTAATTTCTTGAAAATTAGGAATGTCCCTAGGGCTTCTAACAAATAATCACTGTAACAGCTCCCATAGTACTGTGCCCTTCTATTTGGGCATTACTGTGCTAGACTTAACAATATGTTTGTTTAATATGTGGTCACTGCTTTTTCTCAGTGAAATGGTCTGACGCTTCAAGTTTGCTGACATAGCAATAGAAATGCTATACAGCATTTCTTAAACTTCTAAGACTCAGAAAAGTCTTTGTTAGGACCTCTATTTGCAGCTTTCCAATAATAGAAATAGGTTTCTGTGTATTTTTCATGTTACCTACTGCACCACAGGGATGAATTGTTTCGACAGAGCCTGGCTAAACTTCGAGAGCAAATAGTAAAGGCAAATACACTGGTGAGAGAAGCAAACTTCTTAGCAGAAGAAATGAGTAAGCTAACAGATTATCAAGTAACACTTCAGATCCCTGCCGAAAACCTCAGTGCCAACAAAAAGGTAATGATAGTTTATGGCTAGTCTAAAATATGTAGATGTATATAAAATTCATCTAACTTGAGGCCATGTAATGTTACTTTTGTTGGTTTATGTGTAGGCATATGGGTGCTACCTGACTTATAATTACTCATTTTCAATATATTAAAGTGAGAACGGGAACATACCATTAAGTATGGCTCTTGCTGTTCTTTCACATGTATGATCGCCATATGCGCATGCAGTTTGTCAACAGACATTTGTGTTCTAGTGCTGTAAAATCTGGATTTTAGTTATGTTTGCAAAAATAAACTGGTTTTGTTACAGATACCTACAATTTTTTTTTTCCTGTCTTGAGGGTTTTCTAGTTGTAGTGCTGCTGTAAATATAATGATAGCAGTTAGGATAATATGCTTGTCATAAGTAGTTTGATTGACAGTGTTAATGTTCTTGTGTGAACGGTAGTTGTCTGAGAAGGACAGAGAGGTCTGGATCCTCAGAGATGTATAGGGTATGCTGTGTTTGAGGACAGATACAGTATGGCTGGCATGCAGAGAGAAGCTGTATGTTCTATATTTTACTCCTTTTTAGGAATGCAATTTGACGAAAAGTTGAACTATTTAGTCACCTTTCCTGCAGTTATTTTTTTTTTTTCCTCTGATTTAGAGGGGTGCAATAGTAAGCGAGCCTGCTATTCAAGTAAGAAGAAAAGGAAAAGGTACTCAAGTGTGGACTATTGAGAAACTAGAGAACAAATTGATTGACATGAGAGACCTCTATCAAGAGTGGAAGGAGAAAATTCCTGAGGTATTGTATATATTTTCTGAAAGCGATCAGAGATTGAGTTTGTTTTCTTTTAACCCTTTTTAATATGTTGTACAGGTAAAGTGCAGTGACTTCATATGTGACAGGAACGGTATTGTGGTTTTAAAAAATAAAACCAAAACAAACAAAAAATATGAATAATACTAAATATTCAAAATGCCCATGCAGAATAAAACACAGTGATGTCCTCCCTTATCTTCTCAGATATGAGTGTGCTGAGGTCAGATATAATTGTGCAGAGGTAGTGATTCATGATAACACTAAAAGCCTATGTTTACTTGGTGTAATATGGGTGCCATGCAGATAGGCACCAGCTCTGAGTGGAAGCAGCAAGCTGAGATATAAACAAAATTATTGAATTGTGATCAGTATTAGAGCTAGCAAGGATGCTGCTTAGATACACTCAAGGTGTAGAACCCGTTAGTGGAGTAGAACTTAATCTTAAAATGTGAAATGTTTTGTAATTTCTTTTGTGTATCCCAAACCTTAAAGCAGTGAAAAAATCAATTGAAGATATACATCAATATCTCTGTCAAAACTAAGTGGTGTTTCTGAGAATTTAAGTGGTATGTTAGCCTTGAGAAATAAGCATGAGACTTGGTAAAAGCTTAATTGTTCACTGGCAAGACATGGATGTGAGATTTGGTGTTGCAGAAGACATCCTCTAAGTATCCAGGTAGAAGTGCATAGGAAGTATATCCTGCTGTCTTGTGACTGATGCAGAGCACCTACATTACTTGTATCAAGCATCATTCTCAAATGTGTCTGAAGCGCTGTTGCGCATTTGCTACATGGCTTTGATGGGACAATGGGAATCGCTAAAATCATAACATGGGAGTTCAAGCACTTCATCTGTGCCCATTAAAGACAACAATTATTTTGATGCTGACTTTAGTGAGAACAGATAGAACATCCTTTGGGTATATTAATATATCTGCCTGAGCCAGAGTTGTCCTTGCCGTGACATATGTCATTCATAATGTGTGTGTTCTGTGTGCTACATAGAAACACGTAGGTCAAGTATATATGTTGAAGATGGAGGAGGAAAAGGGAAGGAACTAATGTGTCTACTGAGGAGTCCGCATGAATTCTTTGTGGCTGCGCATGGGGTACTTGCATAGAAAATGCTGCAGATGTGATCTCAGCCCTATGGGAATCACAGGAGTACTTGTAGGCCTAAGTCAGAGTTGTCCTGCACCTTCCCTTTGCCATTGTGGTGGTATCCAGCAGACAGACCTATTCAACCTGCAGATGATTTGGCCTGTCATTTAAAAAGAGTAAACGGAGCAGAAAAATTAAGATGAAACTTTTCAAAATTGGTGGCTATCGTGCTTGCTCATGATAAAATCTAGTTTGTCTTGACATGACTAAAAAATGTAGGTCATTATTTTACTGCTTATGGTACTAAAAAAAAGGATTGTATAATGTCTCATCTCAAAGATTTCATTTCAGATTTGTGATGTGCTTCTAGTCTCTTTCTAGTTGTGTAGCAGAAAGGAACAGAAGAGATTGGTAATTAATCCAATTAATTAATTTGACTTGATTTTTGTGCTGTGATCTTACACTGTGAGTTTATTTAATTTTTGTGTTTCCCACGCTCACGGGTTTTGACGTAACTTTTGTGATCTTTAAAACAGATAAGGAAGCTGATTGGCAAGAGAGGCGATCCATTTTACGAAGCGCAAGAGAACCACAACTTAATTGGCGTCGCCAACGTGTTTCTGGAGTGCCTCTTCCACGACGTCAGGCTGCAGTACGCCGTGCCCATCATCAGCCAGCAGGGGGAGGTGAGGGCTAACAGCGCCCCCGTGCGGCGCGGCGGGAGGCGCCCCGCACCCTCCTGCACCGAGTTTTTAAGGAGCGCATGATTGAGTCGCAGAATCATAGGATGGTTTGGGTTGCAAGGGACCTTCAAAGGTCGTCTAGTCCAACCCCCCCTGCAAGGAGCAGGGACATCTCCAACTGGATCAGGTTGCTCAGAGCCTCATCCAACCTGGCCTTGAACGTTTCCAGGGATGGGGCATACACCACCTCTCTGGGCAACCTGTTCCAGTGTTCTACAATTCTCATTGTAAAAAAAATTTTCCTAATATCCAATCTAAATCTACGTCCCTCTATTTTGAAACGGTTACCCCTCATCCTATCACAACAGGCCCTACTGAACAGCCTCTCCCCATCTTTCTTGTAGGCCCCCTTGAGGTACTGGAAGACCGCTATGAGGTCTCCCTGGAGCCTCCTCTTTTCCAGGCTGAACAGCCCCAACTCCCTCAGCCTGTCCTCGTAGGAGAGGTGCTCCAGCCCTCTGATCATCTTTGTGGCCCTCCTCTGGACCTTCTCCAACTGGTCTATGTCCTTCTTATGATGCTTAGTGTCATACTTAGTGTCTCGTTTCCCAGTGAGTCAGTGTTTTGCAAACTGCTATGCACGTTTTCTGTTTAATTGTTTACCATTGCCCAGCTGCTAAAATAGTCGAATACAATTTCTAGTGTCAATGTAGGTAACTGAGCAAATCTCAGCATATTAAGGTTCTGATGTACAATTGTGCCACTGTATACCTTTTTTTTGTCATGTGTGAATTAAAAACGTCTAATTCTGCATACCAATAACTTTTTTTATTCCTTTCTCCTCTTTTTTTTGACATTGTGGCTTTTCATTTGGCATTTGAGAGCTCTTCAGTTCTGTTTCTGTACACCTCCTAGAATAATGTCTTTAACTCCCTTGTGCACAGGTTCTTAGTACTTGTCTTGCCTTAGGTTGCAGGACGGTTGCACGTTGAAGTAATGCGAGTCACAGGGTCTGTCCCAGAACGTGTAGTAGAAGGAGATGACTCATCTGAGAACTCCAGTGAGAGTGGGAGCCTGGAAGTCATGGATAACAATGGAGAAATTATTCATAGAGCAAAAAAGCTCTCCTGCAGGGTAAGTGAGAACACATGATGAAGTTAACAGTTTTGAGTGTTTGTAACTATGTAGTCAGTCTGATGTAAAGTACTAAGCTATGTAGACTAGTGCTTGCTTAAAATTCTCTAAAGAGAAAAAAGAGACTTATCTTGTTCCAGTTCAGTGCAGGTCAGTCTAACTGACTGTGGTTGCCAGCAGTGGAATGAATTCACATTAGCTTCTAGAATATTCAGATCTGATGTTACAGGGACTGTCCTTCTTGGCAAACACAGAAGGGGAAACAGATTTTCAGTGTAACCATCTCCTGTGGTTTGTTTAGTCATCCAATGTGGTATCCATGGGCAGTGTCTGGATTTAATTTTGTCTGTAATGAAGAGCTTCATTCTCCAGTTGAGTTATATCAGCTTCCTCAAAGAAAACATGTGCATGGGTGGGCTAGTTAGATGCATGTAATTGCTTTCCTTGCATCTGCATTTCTGTATATACAAAATCTAGTTTTCCTAAATGAGGATGTCCTTAGAAAGCAATTAGAGATGTCCTTTAAAAATTCTTCTTGGCTGTTGGTGCTTATGGATTAAGTATGTAGTTTTTGAACAATTTACAATTGAAGAAGAAACAATCATATTTATGAGAATATCTCTTTTTTCTTCTCAGGTAAAAATAAAAGAAGCAACTGGACTGCCACCTAATCTCTCCAACTTTGTCTTTTGTCAATATACATTTTGGGATCAATGTGAGTCAACAGTAGCAGCACCAGTGGTAGATCCAGATGTGCCTTCACCTCAGAGCAAGGATGCTCATTTTACAGTGATCTTTTCTCACTGTAAGGTAACAATTTTTATTAGGAAGTAGTGTTACCATGAGGATGGTATGTTTGAGATAAGCTATTTAGCCTTGTTTCACTGGGGGAAGGAGAGGAGAGAATCAAGTCATGCTTCAAGTCAGCTAATGACTTTAATACTTCAGAATGCCATAATATTTCACTTCATCACTTCTTCAAAATGCAGTAAAATTAAAAAAATATTTTCATTTGTGATCTTCTAAGTTCAGGTGTCATTTAAATGTGTGGAGAAACTACAGTTTATATAATGACATTGTATTATAAACTTATTTTGTAAGCTCAGTAAC
Organism: Tetrax tetrax; assembly: GCA_009806455.1. NCBI lineage: Eukaryota > Metazoa > Chordata > Aves > Otidiformes > Otididae > Tetrax > Tetrax tetrax. Next base: position 105,616 of record WHYT01014629.1, read on the forward strand.
TTAAAGATCGTTGGAGCTCTGACATCGTTTTAATGGAAATATTCAAAGCATGAAATGCAGTATGCAGAAGCCCAAATTGCTGAGACAATGTGTTTCACAACTTTCTTGATCAGAGTCGAGCTTTGTGAACCAAACTGTATGGTTTTACCATGCTAGCAGTTAGTTATTTGGTGTGTCCTTACAAATTGGTTGAGGAGGTGAATTATTTAATTTGATTGGATGTGATTTGTTTTTCTCATTGCCAGGACTATGTGGTGAATGTCACAGAGGAATTTTTGGAGTTCATTTCAGAAGGAGCTCTTGCTATTGAGGTGTGGGGTCACAGATGTACTGGCAATGGCAGCTCTGTTTGGGAAGTTGATTCTCTTCATGCTAAAACTAGGACATTGCGAGACAGGTACAAATAAATTACACACGAATGCTTCCGTCAGCTTTCCAAAGTCTTTCTAATGCTTGTGGTGCACAAAATACACTTTGTGAGGCAATCATTAGTTTTTGTGGGGATGTCTTTTTTAGGTGGAATGAAGTAACCCGAAGAATAGAAATGTGGATTTCCATACAAGAATTGAATGAGATGGGAGAATATACTGCAGTCGAACTCCATCAGGCAAAAGACGTAAACACAGGGGGAATTTTCCAGCTTAGGCAGGTACGTATCTTTTCTGTGTTGTCTTACTCATGCTTAAATTGATTCTTAATTTTATTCTTAGTTTCTCTCTGTTTTTCTCTCTCTATCTTTCTTTCTGTCTCTCAATTACCTGCTCAGGGTCATTCTCGCAGAGTTCAGGTGACTGTGAAACCCGTACAGCATTCGGGAACGTTGCCTCTCATGGTAGAAGCAATTCTTTCAGTCTCTATAGGTGGTGTGACTGCCAGATCAACCAAACTGCAAAGGGGCTTGGACAGCTACCAGGTAAGACATTTACTTTTTCATGTGTTGATTTTTTGTTTTGTTTTGCTACTCTAGAGCCAGCCCAACATAGTTCTATGAGGGACCTTAGCACATTGATACATGATGTGTAATTTTCCAGTTTTACGCTTTTGAGGCTAATATGTATTATGTGAACATATGGTGCTAAATCTGCTTATTTTTTTGCTTATAACTTAGTGTATAACTGATAAAGAGCCAAGTGTAGTATTTGAATATACACAAGACAGCAGCAATATGGAAATTGTTTTTACTTTGTGTGTAGGGGTGATTAATAGTAGATTTAGTACATTCCTAGCTCCATTAGTTTCTCTCCCTTACAAGCATGGTAAAAGTTGAGAAAAGCAAAAACAAAATAGAGAAAATTTGTCTTATAGCGAAGATACTGTTTATCTTTTCAAAAAGAACTGAGCTGTTACTTGATAGAACCAGAAGTAGCCATCACTGAATCTGAAAACGCTATTTCATTTAGCAGAAAAAGCTCTTAAGAGGTATAAATGGCTTCAAGCCGATACTGGACAAACTTGTATTGGAAATAAAGCATGCTTTTAACAGCGATGGCAAGGAATAAGTGGAGTGTGCCACCCGGGAGAAGCAAGATGCCTTTCATGAGAAGGGTTACATTCAGAACCACTAGTAATTATAGCCTTAAATACAGATGAAACTGTAAAACTTGAAGATTAGTGATATGCTTGCTCAGTCTTTTTTCTGGCACTATGTTCTATGATAATTTTTTAATAAATACACTCACTAATATTCAAATTGTGGCTGAGATGCTATAGTCTGTATTGAAAAAAAAGTCTGTTTCTACCTGTAAGATTTTGGTATATATTGTAATTTTAGCATTTTACAAATTTATTTGTGGCAGAAATGTTTGTGTTCATGTTTTGGGGTATTTCTGTGAGTTTCTGTTGAGAGAAATGCATGTTCTTTTGTGTTTTACAAAATTTATTTTCTCCTACCAGAAGGAGGAGGATGATGGTGGTGATATGGATAGTTACCAGGTATTGCTGCTGTTGCTGTCAATCCTGTGGCATGGGGCACAGCTAATGCTAATAGCCAGCAACTTTCAAATACACAAGCGTACTGGAGCAATCAAAAGCAGCTTTGAAAAATATATATATATATGCTGTGCATTTAAGAGGCTACCTGGGCTATAAAACACTGCTACTTCAGTTTACCTTGTGACTTTATACTCTTGCAGTGTGCTCTCTTCTCTGGTACTCAGCAGTCAGCTCTCCTAACTGGCTACATGAATTGCTACGTGAATAAAAGCCTAGCAACTTCAATTTAGAAAGAAAACAGTTTCCAGAGAGTATCATAGGGAAAAGAACAACCACCTGCAGTTGCAGGCATCTTTCCCAATCAAATTGTAGGGCATAAGAGTTTTTGTTTGTTTTCTAAAGAAAACATCGTAACCTTTTAAGTTGTGCAGTTTTCCAAAATGCTAGTGGGAGAGAAAGGGGATGATGTGAGTGTGGGGAATACGGAAGCTTCAGTGAAGCTTTGCTTTTTTGGTTTTGTCTGTTTGTTTGTTTGGTTTTTTTATCTACACAAAACCATTCCTTGAACCTGGCTTTTTGTGTGATAAATAAGTGTAGGACAGTCACAGTTTAGAAAGCCTAACAGAACAATCATTTAAAAGGCAATGAAGGGCAAAAGAAGAAATGTCTAAAAAAGTAAAACACATTACGGGTCTCCACATGGAAGTCTTTCTTCTAGTAGGCACCTTTACAGAAGTAAAACCAGTTAGGTGAGAATGCTGACATCCCTTAAGATAAAATATTAGGTTTTACAGCAATCTCAAAGATACCAGTTACGTACTAACTTCTTGCGGGCTGTTTATGCGCTTCCTCACTTATCACAGAGAAGAATGAACCAGATTTTCTGTGATACCACAACGCATGATTGCATGACGGGTTTTGTTTGCATGAGAAATCTTTTAATTGCACTGATAGCAGCTGCTAGCAATGGAATTTTGTGCAGGTCTGAGGGCCTACTGACCTATCTAATCTTCAGGAGAACTTGTGATCAACTGATGATACCTGTTTTTCCTATTCTATATGCTGTTAAAAAGTTTGATTGCCACTTCTGTGAGTAATTAGCCTACAGTGTATAATTCTGTTTAGCAACTTAGGCAGTCACATTTTCTTTTCCTCCTGTTTGAATTTAAGACTTGAAAGCAAATAAGCTTCCATTCGTGGGTGATGAGGTACTTAATCAGTGTGCATGTCATTTGGGGAAAAAAGTTTTCTGTGTAACGCAAGCTGTTTAATATCAATTCTGATTAAATTATCACAAAGTTTACTGGCCTTTAATCTTAACTACATAGCCTAATGAGTTTGTTTTTTCTCTTTCCATGTTAGGAAGAAGATTTAAACTGTGTACGAGTAAGGTGGTCTGATGCGTTGATAAAACGCAGAGAATACTTGGATGAGCAGATTCAAAAGATCAGCAATAAACAAGGTTTGAAGCTTAAAGTCCCTGACCTAATACTTTATTTTCTATACCACAAAAAAAATATATATCTCATATATAATATTAACCTCTTTCACTGTAGAAAAATCCGAGGATGATATAGAACGAGAAGCCCGTCTGGTTGAACAGTGGGTAGGGCTGACAGAAGAGAGGAATGCGGTGTTTGTTCCAGCACCAGGCAGTGGAATTCCTGGTGCCCCCGCAAACTGGTATGTTCAGAAAACCCTTGGAGTGGTTAGCTTTTTCTACATCACACACTACAAGGTAGAAATCTAAGGATGTTTTAGAGCTTTCTGTGTTTTCCTATAATGCTACCAATTACACTCAGCTGGCAGAAGGCTTAGAAGGTCGGGTGCTGGTTTGAATGTAAGAAAGATTGCTTAACATATTACATAAAGTAGATTTGAGAGTTCAAACCTTTGCAAATCAGCTTTGAACTTAACATAGTATTTTACACTTTTTCAGAATTCTGAGAGAGTTATCCTGTAGTTTGACTCCTTTCAAAAAAAGAATGGTTCAAAAATGAATGATAGAACACATGATAATTTCATTGATAAGGGATAGGGAGGGAAGAAATTCTGATTTCAAGTAACGTGTTCTCTTTTCTCATTTAATTTAATTTAAATTTGTGTGTTAACTAAGGTCGTTGGAACTGACATGCAAAAATGAGGAATGCAGCATGCTAGATTTGGGAAAGTGTAGACAAGAAATATGGCTCTAATCAAGTGTATATTGATGTCTCTTCTTCATTTGGTGAACGATGTAATGATAATCTCTCCTCTGCATTTTTTTCCCTTATCCACCTGAAGTGTGCTGTGATCATACAGCAAAAAGTGTATTTATTGGTATAAAGACTATTACTTGCCAGTAGTAACATATTAAGTTGTTTGAAAGGCTGCTAACCTTTATGTATGAGATGACTACAACCAGTTAACTTTGTAAGAAAAGAAACAGGATGTTTAAAACTGAAATGTGCTGTGCAGTGTGAATTAAGTTTTGGTAAAGCACTAGGTTTAGCTGCCTGTGTAGATAAACAAGACATTGTCTGTGCAACACAAGCATTCAGATTAGCCATCAAAATGTTGACAGGTTTAGTAATTGGTTACAGTTAATACGAATCTTGCATGGAGATTTGTTTGCCTGAATTAGCTTAGGTATGTATTTGCCTTCCTTTTAGCTTAGGTATGTATTTGCCTTCCTTTTTGACAGTAGCTTGTTTTGTTTCAGGATTCCACCTGCAGGAATGGAAACACATATACCTGTCCTCTTCCTTGATTTGAATGGTATGTTGTAACGGCAGATTAAGAAACCCTAGGGGTTAGAAATAAGTTTGGATCAATAAATTGGTAAATGTAAGAATGAATCTGAAATGTTTAAGAAATCAAAAGAAATCCTGGCAGTGGCACTGTCTGATACGGCTTGTAAAATTGTTTTTCTTCTGATTCCGTGTGTTGGAATAATTATCTGTAGAGGCTTAAACAGCTGGTTTAATGAAGCGTGTGTTAGGACTGTAACGAGCATTTTATTAGAGAATCTAAATGTTCTCCCTTTGAAGGTATTCAGTTTTACATGTGAGAAGACTACTGATATTTTTAAGACACAGATACACTGTAAAGAATAAGAGACTAAAGTTAGCACTCGGTTTAAGGACTGTTTAGGAAACAAGTGTAGGTGTAAACTTGGACATAAAGCAGAGGAGTATCTACAGGCTTTCTCACATGCAGGACTTCAGTGGACTACTAGAGATGTTTTTATAGGCAACACATTAATATCTGCTTTAGAAGCTGCTTTTGGAAAATAATATACACTCTTCCCCTCATACTCACAAGAAATGTTTTTATTTGTTTTTTTCATTATCAGCAGAGATCAGCAGGCAGATCAAACAGGATGTTTAAACAGATTGGTTGCACAACGTTTTTTTTGTTTAGCTAAAAGCCTGATGCAGAGAGAACTACTTTTCTCAATTTAAAGATTCCCTGATACATCGGAAGTTATTTAACTAAGAGATAAGCTGGTTAGGCTGACAGGTGGCTAAATAAGAAGTTTTCTGGCTAAGTGAGTTAATGTTACGAATACCTAGTAACAGTTTTGAATTCTGTTTGTTTAGGTTATGTGAGAATGTGTTCAGGCTGAGTCTCAGCCTGGTTTTACTTCCCTTCTTTTGTATGCTGAAATGGTCTTCAAAATATTTGCCTAATAAGATTAACTAGGATTGACTGTATTATGAAATATGGCTAGGACTTCATTAGAACTTTGTGTTACAACTTTGCCTCTATATATTTATGTCCTTTGGTATAAAACTATTTCATTCTTTGCACATTTGTTTCATTAGCTGATGACCTCAGTGCCAATGAACAACTTATAGGTCCCCATGCATCAGGAGTTAACTCAATACTACCAAAGGAGCATGGGAGTCCATTCTTTTATCTGCCGATCATAAAACACAGTGATGATGAGGTAAATTGTTAGCAAGCCTCCTTCTTGACAACTGCAGCTTATCTTAACAGTTTCTTATGTTCTGTTTTCTACTTGTATGTATTTAATCACTATTAACTATTTTTGTCTTAGATGTACCATCTATATCTATTGCAGCCTTTATTTTTTGGCCTATTTGCTTAAAATTTAAGAGGACAATGACTTGTTAGCTCTTCTGCCTTAATTCAGAGGTGACAAGTCTTAGCTCCTCTTGTTAAAAGAGTAATTCAGCTGCCTGACTCAAAATCCCTTTTTCTTCTTTCCTCACCCCTTCATGATTCCTCCTGCAGGCTCTTGATTCTTCAGAGAAAGCTACTTCATTTATTGTGCATACTAGGCAAAGCTTAATGTTTAAATAATACTTTCCTTTGTAGTATGTAATTACTTACTTAAATATAAAGTTTGGGAATTGTTGGAAATGAATGGTTCTGAATACATTTTGGAATTTCTTAACTTATTTCTTCCACCTTCTGTGCCAACTCAGAGACCATTTCCAGAATAAAAAGGGTGCTAAAGTTGGAGAGGAGGCAGGAGGAAGGAAAAAAAGACGTTCTGCAGGATGGGAGCATATTTATTCTGTATAGGTCTTTATAACCTAATCCAACACAGATGAAAGATTTGCCATTGAATTTGCTAAACTTTTAATACAGTTGCAATAGGATTTATGTTCCTTCCTCCAGTGTTACTTCCAGTCTTTCTTACGTTCCTCTCAGCCTCCATCTGTGTGAAGATTTCCTTCTGAAGCAGTGTTTGCACAATGCAAGGGTTGTACTCACAATTGCGTTCCCTGGTATCTTAACACCTTTTTTATGCTCTTTCTGATAAATTCCTTGCTATGAAAAGGAGGTTTCACTCCATTTTGTTCAACGATGCTTATTTTTCTTTAATTAAATAATTGTTTTACTTCTTGTTAATTTATTGCAAATTATACTTGTTGTTAGAATAATTGACTCTCTTCTTTCCCTTTCCTTGCTCCATCTCATTTGTCTGCATAGGTTTCAGCCACTGCTGCTTGGGACTCTTCTGTCCATGATTCAGTGCACCTGAATAGGGTAACTCCTCAAAATGAGAGAATTTACTTAATAGTGAAGACTACTGTGCAGCTCAGCCATCCTGCTGCAATGGAACTGGTATTACGCAAAAGGATTGCAGCCAATATTTATAACAAACAGGTAAGAAGTTTTCGGGGTTTTTTTTAATTACAAATTTTGTTTAATATCCTTAATTTTAATAACATGTCGTCTTAGGTGCTTGCTTCATTTTGTGTAAGTTCAGTCTCTAATGTTCTTAAGAAAGACAAATAAAAAAGACTATTCTAGGTTGCAGAGAAGCTGCATTTCTGATATATACCTTTGAACTGTCCATTTTTCAACCTGATTTGGTTCAAAGTGGAACAGGTGCTACTTTTGCAACAAAAAAGAAGTTTACCTTCTTGTCTATACAACTTGCAATGATCTCTAATTCAAATAAGTTTGCAGTAGCTTACATATCTTTTTTTTCTTTCTCTTTGCTACTTTCTCTGTTAATTACAAACTAGACTTGTTTCCCACCACCACCCAAATGTCTGTGTTCTCTGCCTACTTTTTCACTATGATCTCAGGTAGAGAGTTTACTTTGGTCACAAGAGTGGTTGCTGTTCCTCTTGCTTTGCTGCTTCACGTGTTTAGACAGTGAGGTGCTCTCTGAAATTACATTCCTTTCCGTTTCCCAGATGATTGAGACCAAGAGCATGTTTCAGAATTGCTTCAGGTTTTGCAGTGCAGTGGGAGGAGGTGCACGAAACAGCTGTTGTACTACTCAGCAACTTGCTAGGCAGCTGAATTCCATGCCTTTTTGTATTTGACATATTGTCCTTTGCTAAAATCCCTTACTAGATTAAAGTTAAGCAATGTAAGGGCTAACTAACCTGACAATGAAGCTTGCTAAGCTTATGATTACAGCAGTGAAAACCCTGGTTGCTATTTCAGTTATGGCTAGAACGCAGAGTTATGCTTTGCTGTTGCAAAAGGTATTTTTTTTTCCTGTTTAACAGGTGGTTGACAATATGAAAAATGTTGATATCTGTATGTTAAAGACTTCTTACAGCCAGTTTCTCTGTTACAAGTTACTACACGAGGGTATAGCATCAGTGCAAAAAAAGGAGGAAAATGTTACTGATTGAACTTAGTAGCATTGTGTACTGAGCACAGGACTGTAAAGAGTACTTAAAGGATCATTAATGCTAAAAAAGAACTGACTAAATTATGGTCCTGAAAAATGGTATTTTTGTGGTAAAATAAATTTTTACACTGTGACCTTTTACTACATAGAATGTCAGAAATAATCATTGCCAAAATAATAACTGAAAGTTTCTTTGTTTCTAGAGTTTTACCCAGAGTCTGAAAAGGAGAATATCTTTGAAAAATATATATTATGCCTGTGGAGTTACCTATGAAATAGTATCCAATATACCAAAGGTAAATTGTACTGTATTTCTCTGGTAAATTCCCTGAAAGTAACAGAATGACATACTGCAGTGAGTGATACTGATTGGGAAGTAAATGTCCTGCTTTGCTAATAGGAGGCAGCTTTCCAAAGTGTATGTCCTGAGGTTTAGTGGTGAGATCATGTTTGTCTTTAAACAATTGAAAACTCTGGGGATTTTATTTTCTCTTCTACTGTGTTTAACTGAGTTCTTGAAGTAGAGCTATTTTTTAGATCACATTAGTACCTACAGAGAGAATATAAAGGGTACTGAGAGGGATATTCAGGTCAGTGAAGACAGAATAGCTGGGAAAACGAGACAGCAGGAATATAAATTGCTCTTTATAGAAAAAGGTTGTACAAGTGGTAAAAGTACTTTAAAATTTATTTTAAAAGTAAACAAACTAGACAAATGAAAACATAAATAGTCTTGTCATCATGTCATTGTCACTTTTATGCGGTAGTACTTAAATTATGAACTCTAGGGAAATCACACAGAATATCTGAGATTTGGGAAGGAAGTTGCATTTACTTGCCTAGGAAGTTGTCATTAACATATGAGATTTCAGGTTATATATGCATTATTCCTAGAAGTACATTGACTACAATAAACCTGCAAAACTTCTCCCAAGCATGACCTCTTCTTAGTTCAGCATCATTTACATCTCTGTTGAAAAGTCCCGGATCATTGATTATAATTAGGATTACTGATTAAGTTAAGGATTATCGATTAAAATTAATTCCCGGATTGAGATGGTCTAAATAAGTGAATCAATATATTAAAACCAGTAAGCTTTAACTTTTAAAAACTTCAGTAGTGTAACTTGTAATTTAGGCTACAGAAGAAATTGAGGATCGCGAGACCTTAGCACTGATGGCTGCAAGGAGTGAGAATGAGGGCACATCGGACGGCGAAACGTACATCGAAAAATACACACGTGGTGTGCTGCAAGTGGAGAACATTTTGAGCCTTGAACGACTAAGACAGGCAAGGGAAAGGCACTTCTTGCACCTTTTGCACTGGTTTATGAGAATTCAAGTAGAGATGATTGATCTTTTAAAAATATTAAGTGTTTCTTGCTTGTTAGTTTGTGTTTTGTTTTGTTTTTTTAAGAGAACATTGGATGGATAAATATAAGATTAAGTTACTGCTATGAAATACAGCATTCCAGCAGTGGTGGATAACTGTAGCTGGCAATGGTTTAGTATTGGGAACCTGAATAGGCAAATCCAAAGAATGAATTTCAAAAACCAATTTTGATGGTTGTGTGTGCAAATTTAAGACTTGTAAAAGCAAGCCCTGTTTGCTGTCAATAGCCGCACAGAAAAAAGTCTCTGTCCTGCTTGATAATTTCTCATGAGGAGACCATGGCATTGTCTATCTTTGATACGAGCGCTTTTTTAGTGTAATTGTTTCTTTACGCAGGCAGTCACAATCAAAGAGGCACTCTCCACCAAAGCAAGAAACATCCGCAGAAGCATCAGCACTCCAAATGTCCACAATGTAAGGATCCTTTATCCTCTGGGAAATTAGTACTAATTGGACAAGGGGGGGTCGTGTTAATGTGCTGATGTGATACTTGCACAATGTGATATTCTAATAATTATTCTGAGCTAGGACTAACCATCCTGTAGAAAAGTTGTCATGAGTGAAAATGAATTGGTCATTAATAGAAACCCCTCCCCAAAACTGTCAATCCTGCAAGATGGCAAAGTTGACAGGGAAGTGGGAGGGTTGCTCTAGACTCTTGTTTTATGGGAGTTTTGGAAGTAATTTAGGATGATGACTGCCTTGGTTCAGGTTACTTTTGTTTCAAAGTACCTTTAACTTTTTTCATAGTGTAAGGGAGAGTTTCCATTTTGTGTGCCTTTTATGCATTCTTCTACCATCCCCTCATACAAAACAGACGTAGCTGTCCTTGCAAATAATCTTACCTGAAAAGAGACAACACAAAAGTTGTTAGGACTAAGGGATCACGGTGTCTCCTCGAGGCGTTGTATTTCATAAATAAGCATAGGCATTTTGTCATTCTGCCCGCTGGTGTTTTATAGGTATCCTGTAGCCGACTAGATCTTTCTGCCTGCGATGAAGATGATAAGGTATGTAAATGTGAAGTCCAGAAAAACAAATGGTGCATATTCTCAGATTTGTTCCCTCTTCAAAGCAAGGTGTATTTGAGAGTTGGGCGTGGGGGGAGGAAAAATGGTTTTTATTGTCTGTTTACATAATTTATCTACAAAATGCTGCACTAATTAAATATTATTTTGAATTAAACTTTCTTGTAATTCTCTGCTTTTCATATTAGAATTGTAGAAACTAATATTTAAGAAGGAAGAAGTTATAGCAAAAGTTAATAAACTTCACTCAAAAGCTAATTAGCTTCTAAATGACCCATCTGTGTGAGACAAAATTGTCTTGAAGTCAGTAACTTGACATTCCTTAGTCTTTTTTGAAAACAAAAAAATCCTACCTTTGAGTTTACCTGTTAATTTTTCCATGTTAGCCTGTATCAGCATGCACATTTACATATTTTTGTTTCTTAGGGTTGGTCTGAAAGTCACCTAGATATATCTGACTGTTCTTCCAGTTATCAAGATGTATCATGCTATGGTACTTTACCCAGGGAGTCACCTCGCAAGAGCAAAGATGGCAGCGGTGAGACTTCAAAGTAGATACATCATGACAGTGTTTGTGGTTTTTTAATTACTGCATTACACTGAAAATGAAATTCTTAGTGCTGTTTTCCTGTTAAATTCTCAGTGCTCTTCTTCTAAATGTGTTGTCAAAACATAATCTGGAAATAGGGGAGAAAGGGAGAAATGCATGAAGAAATCTGGGAAAGGATAGGAAATTGGGAGTGTCCAAAAACTGAGAGGAAGGCAGAAGAACAAGCTAAATACGAATCAAAACAGTAGAAGGGAGAAGTGAGGGGGGGGGGGGGGGGCAGAAGAAAAAAGAAACTAAAGGAGCTGCTATCAGTTCATGAATTGGAAAAAGAAAATGCTGTTGTTTAAAGTGGGAAGAGTCCTTGTGAGGTTCTTTACATGATCTGAATATTTGCTCTGCCATGTCAGTGTGTCACAGGTACCTCATTTCAAATTGTAACACGCTCTCCTTGAAGAGGCAATACAAGTAGAGACGCTGCTGCAATAAAGTGGGGCTGAGAGTTTATTCATTGCTTCCTTGCCTGTAATTTCCTTTCTGATCATCCTGGTCGTACAGGATTGCTGGCTTGGTTCCAGGGCAGAATTACAGTGTTGTGGGCAGAGGGCAGGTGAGGCAGCAGAAGCAAAGAGCTGTCAGTTCCTGTTTCAAGGACACTTCCCACTGTTTTTATGACTGAGGTGTAAAGGAGAAATATTGGAACCTCAGAATGGAGAGGGCAGATACTGCTGCTCTCTGCTTTCCTTCAGTTTCCTGGCTCGTCAGGCGGACATAGTGTAGAGCTCTATGAGGGAAGATTATCTCATGCTTGGGCCAGTGGTTGAATAATGAAATATTGACGTTCTTTCTGTAGCCATCAACTTGCCAAATGCATGGCTTAACCTTGCATGATTTTTAATTATGCTCTTTGTGGACAAAATATGAAAAAATGAAATACAGTATTTTTTTTTTTTGTTTTTTTTTCTAGGTCTTGTAGCAGATAATTCCCATGCTTTAATGGCCAGCCCTTTTAAAGCATTTTCTCCTCAGCCACCAAAGTTTTTCAAACCCTTAATGCCAGTGAAAGAAGAACATAAAAGGAAGACCCCACTTGAAAGTCGACCTCTGCTTAGTCAGGAGGTAATCTCTTAAAACCACCTGTTGTTTTTTTTGTTTTGTTTTGGTTTTTTTTTAAAGGATATCAAGTGATTTTGTGTACTTGTCAAATAATTTGCAGCATCCATCTGTTGCAACAGAATTTTTTAATTCTCTGGTAAAGTTAATCAGTTTCTTTATATGTGTTGGGGTTTTGGTGTTTGTTTTTTACCCGAAACACTGTTTGTTTGTTTGTTTTTTTTTAATTTCTTGGTAAGTATTTTTCTTTACAGGATACTTCTGTTTTAAAGTAACAATAACCTGCGTGTTTTTTCTCCAGCAAGATTGTGTGTTTTTTCCTAAATAAAATGTAATTCTATGAAAATGTTCCAGGGTGGCCATAATTCTGACCTGTATTCCTCAATCTAAAACTCTGTTGGGAGGAGTGCATGAGTTTCTCTACTTATTAACTTGAATTTTGATGTAGACATGGCCACCATGGGTGTTTCACTCTCATGACGTCGTCCTGGCTTTCTAACTTGCACGCATTGAGCGCTGTGGTCGGAGTTGTGGTTTGTGTGATGTGTTGTGTGTCTTAACCTTTGCAGAGCATGCCTTCATCACAGGCGCGTTGCACTGGCTGCGTTGTGCCCTCAGGAAGTAATGCCAGCAGCGTGCCTGTAGAAAGCAATAGCATACGTGAGGAAAAGATTGTAAGTTTTGTACCGGTTTCTGTTAAGGAGGCCTGGTGGTGGTGGGCTTAGGGCCGTTTGGTGGTGGGCTTAAGGCACTTCTGCTACTGCAGCGTTGAAAAGGTGTAACGTGGAAATAATCACTTGTGATTGGTGGTAACTAATCGTTATAGCAAACAGTTGCTTGCCTGGCTTGCAAATGCAATATGTCATTGGAACTAACTCAATGGGGGCTTTGTGTTTTGGGGTTTTTTTTTGTTTTGTTTTGGGTTTGTATTTTTTTATTATTATTCATGCATGATTTGTCTTGTTGGGTGGGTAGGTGAGGGGAGGCTTTAGTTTTTACAGGACACAGATGATCAAGTAAAGGGTAATTTAGTGAACCATGTTGTTGTCACTAATATACCTTGTATGTTACCCAGATTTTGTGACTATCCCCCAGAGTAAATGGAATGATCCCATTTGGTGTAAGTAACCATGCATTTAGGTGTGGGTACGCTGTAAAAAGCTTCTCATTGCCTGATGTGGAAGTAATATGACTAAAATAAGATTGCTGCTCTCAATTAACCTGCAGCCTGTCTTCATCATAATTCAGGTGGTGAGTTGAGGTGGAGGGCTTTTCTTTTAACCTTCACCTGCCAAATCCTTTTCTCACTGCTGCTTCAACAAAAGGTGTATCATCATTTCTGCTGTATGATGGACTCTGATTTTGGGCTGTGGAACATGGCTGTAAATACTTGCTTTAATCAGAGCTTCAGACTTAAAATTCAGAACCTTCAAAGTATTTCCTGTAAGTATTATAGGCCTCTTTTACCACAAAGTGCTAGTGATGGATTCTTCCTATTCAACAGTTTTCATTTCTACCAGACAGCCAGGCCACTTAAAAATCGGTTCTGGGTTTCTAATACTATTTTGCAGCTTGTTATACCGAAGTATCCTGAGTGTTCTGGTGTATGTATTTGAAGCTTGGGTGCTGGTTTTGCGTAGCAGCTGTTTTATTCTCAGTCATGTTAAATTTCCATAAGGTAGCTGACATGCTGACTCACGCGGAGTCACTGATACATATAGGATGAAGGTGTTTGGAAGACAAAATCTTCTAGTGGGTTGAAACACACCCCTTGGAAACGGAATTGTTACGAAATTCTCCATAGCAACTTCAGGGCAGTTTTAATCTCTTGAGTAAAAACAAGGTCCCGCCCCACGCATGCCCTGAATTAACCTAGGCATTTGCCTGTACTGCTTCCCAAAGATAAGCAAAAGCTTTCAGAGCTGGAAAAGGGCAACATCCTGCACCAGGCTTTTCCAGTTAGAATGGAACTAATTCATTGAACACCGTAAACCTGCTGTAGCAAACAGGGCCCTGGAAAGAGCTGTTCCTTCAGTTCTCAGCTGCTTCCTCCTGCCCTTGCAGTGACTTCTCCCTTGCACCAGCATAGCTTTTTGGTCAGTTGCATAGTAAGTTGGATCCATCCAGCTGATGGCAAGACTGCCATGAATTTATTTCATTTGGATCTACTCCCCTGTCTGCCCACCTTGTAGACACTTGAGTGGGTACTGAGGAGGCAGGCAAGAACTATCAGCTACTAGTTGGAGGAGGTTGAGGTGGCTACTTGTGTAGCTCTGCCAGCTTGTTGGGTTTATCAAATGATGACTTCTGGGTTTTTTATCACTTTAGGAAGGAAGCCTTTGTAACATGTAGGCTTCCCAGGCTACGCTGTATTTTTCAGAGCCAGGAGCAAGTCTATGTTTTAACTAGGCTTTCACACGTTTGGATGAATAGTGCTTTCAGAATGCACTCTTTTCAGAGGTTACACCAGAGCAGCGTTACAGCTCTGTGTGAACCTTCAGCTGTCTGCTCCTCTCTATCTGATTCTAAGTGAAGTTTTCACATTGTCAATCAATGTTGTAAATGATCGCTCCAAGGTACAGAGCCTCGTACTCCTAATTAATCACTGGATGATTGGTGTTGCTTCAGGTGTGATGCTCACTTGTGTCTTACAGCATGTCAAAAACGCTATAGAAGTAGAGTGACTAAACATACAGGAAACTAGTAATATTGACTAGATTAATGTTCTGCGTCTAAGGAGCTATAAGAATTATGTTTGGCTTTTTTCTCGTGTTTTTCTGGGATCTTTTCTTAACTTTTCCTGAATATTCAAAACACATCTGTCGAAGGAAGGGGAAAAAAAAGAGCAACTAACAAAAAATATTTTTATTCAGTTGGCCTGAAATAGAGCATTCAACCTAAAATTTCAGAAAATATTTCCATATGCATTTGATATTGCAACTATTTCAAAACAGCAGGATATAAGGGCATGTTCTATATAATATGTGAGTGCACTGGATGTTTAGCTACTAGCAACTAGGTATACTTCCTTCGCAAAATGCTTATTGGTTTGGAGTTCATGTAATATCTTAAACCCACTGTATTTGATAAACACTAGTTTGTAATATTTTTAAAATAAAAAACTACAAGTTTCTGCATAGAGCAAAACTTACCTTTGCATAAGTAATAAGGATGAAAGGGTAGGAGTAAGCAGAATATTTGGGAAAAGATCCTCAGAGATGAGCAATAGGTATACTCCAATATGCAAAAAAAAAAAAAAAAAAAAAAAAAAAAAAAAAAAA
>WHYT01014629.1:145174-175244 GCA_009806455.1 Tetrax tetrax
TGTAACTGCTACTTTTTCTACCTTTTATTGGTGGTGTTTTTTTTTTTTTTTTAAAGTTCTGTTCACATAAATAAGAGATGAGCTCAGGGTGATACTTTGATTGCTCAGTCTCTGTGGTACTTCATGGTGAGAATGAAGCCAAGGCTGGACTCCCCTTTGCGCGTTACTCAAAGCTGTTGTGTTGCATTGAATAGTCCTGTGATGAATCCATTTTGTGGTGTTGATGCTGAGGAAGAGGAAAGCTGGCTGGCGGTGATTTGAGGGGCTCCCTGGAGGTGTGCTTCTTCCTTACCCTCCCTCCAGCAGCCCTTCTAGGGGACAATGCTTTCTGGTTTTTACTAGTCAGATTCTTCTGAAAAATGCCTCTTGGAGTTAGCTGAAGACATCTTATTTTTCACAGTCTAATTCTTCCTTTATTCCTGGTTCCTCTTTCACTTAACAGATCTTGATTCATAATGTTTAGGAAACTTTTTCTGTTTTATATTGAATTTACTTTAGGTAAACGCCCTGGAGGGAGGGCGGCAAAGCAGAGAAAAGGCCAAGCCCAACGGCGGGTGAAGAAAGACAAGCAAAGGAAGGGTGCCAGGTACATGGGGACAGGAAGATCCGGGGTCTCTGTGCCTGTGTGGCAGTGGCGGCTTCTGCCTGCTGGGGGAAGGGGCTTCACTGCAGCTGTTCTGCCACTGTATGGCTCTACTGTCTTCTTCATGTTCCCCCTGCTCTTCTGAGTGAAAGCACATTTAGGTGCTAAAAGCACCTTTAATATGCTTCTGATGTGGCATACTTGTAAAATACACACACATATTAAAATATACATATAATAGAAATATTTTTTAATGTTTTATGTATATATAAAACTAGTAGGAGTAAGTGAGCAGTCATAGCAGAGCAGTAGACACTCTGTTATGTACTGCTGCAGGTCTGGTTCCTGCATTTCGGTCTTGCCCCACCCCGCCCTTTGTTTCTTTGTCACTGTCTCCCTGTAGAGGAATTGCAGTAGCATCTGGTAGGACTAGTTCAGGACTCTGAAGGAACTACGTGGGGCACAGAAAGGTGTATGATAACAGGTTGAGAGTCTTGTTTGTTTGTTGTTTTTTTTTTTTATGGTTGGCTGAGCATCAGAAACCAGCACTGGCAGCTGTTGTGCTCAAGTAGCAAAGCATTTACTGGTGTGTCTGTTGTGCGGGGTTCTGTAACTATGCTACAGGGATTTAAATCTCTTTCTTTAACTAGGTCAAAAGGAAACTATACGGCTGTGCGCTTAAAAGATCAGAGTTTAACAGGTCTCCACCAAAAGCTCGCCAAAGACTTTTTAAACACTCAGCTCTATGGACCACATGCCAACCGGGCCCCGGGTAAGCAGTTTTCCGTACGCGAGGGCTGTATCTCTATTTGTCATGTTAAGCTTAGTAACCAACATTCATCTCCATTTCAGCAAATGAATTTTTTTCCCTTGAAAATAAGAAAAACCCAGTTAAAAAAGCTGCTGTTCAGTTTGTGGACAAATCTTGGGGTGAGTATAAAAAGTCAAAGCAGGTACTACTTTATGCATATGTGGTTTAAAGTACAAGTTAAAAAAAAGCAAACCACAACAGCTTTCCCAAGCTAGAGGGCTGTATGGTGGTACCTTCTAACACAAAGAACTTGAGAGTAAGGGAGGGGCATCAGGGCACTACAGCCTCAGGGGGTGCAGCAAGTGCTCCCCTGGGGAGGGTGTAGGAGACAGAACTTGAAGAAATTGCCTCCTTTTTTGTACATTAAGAAACAGCATCTGGGCCCAGAGCCCTGTTTACTTATTGAAATAAATATGTTACTAATTATTGCTTCAGCCTACAACCTCTGAGCTGTTGGAAGTAATTTCAGATACATGTAAAACTTTACGCAGGGATGTTAAGATCCCAGAATTTCTGTGTGAATAGAGGGAAATAGTGCCTATTTCTCCTTACAGAAAGTACAGTACAGAAGTAAATGAGGATAGTCATACATGCATCAGGTACAGCCACACTCTGCCCATCAGTCACACGTGAACACCAGAGGCAAAAGTTACTGATCCTCAGCAGGCAGAGCCAAGTGAAAGCCGCCTGGTTGTATGTGAAATGTGACAGGAACTTTATCAGCTTTCCAGTCAGTTCTTCTGTTCTGAAATGCTGTAGTAATCAATGGATTGCTGCTTCTCCTGTAGATGGCGTAAAAAAATGGTAACTAACAGCCTTTTTTTTTTTTTTTTAAGGGCAAGAAAAAAAGCAAAGAGCAACAAGGTTTACAAAACGTTGGCTCTCAAGACAGATTAAAAATAGAGCATGAAGACAGCTCTTTCAGAAGATGCGATTAAGAACTTGAATGAACATCTGTCTCTCCCCACAACAAAGGGGTGTTTTTCCCCAGGTCTCCATCATTGCTCCTCTTTCAGCTCTAGCCAACAGCCACTGGAAGGCACTAACCTTCAGAAAGCTGTGCTGGAACTGACAGCCCTGTTCTCTTCCCTTCCCTTGCAGAAGTGGTTGGGGATGCTAAGAAACAGCTGGGCCAGGGCAGCAATTGTGTATCCTTAATACTGCCTTAGAACAGCTGGTGTTATGACCAGGCTTGTGGAGCTGGGTGCTACTCCATGAGGCAGCTTCGTTGCAGCGAATAAAGATGAACAATGTTGTACTTACTGGTCTGGATGCTGCATTTCTTACAGCAATCAGTTATGCCTGCTTTTCCTCTTAGTTGCATCACTGAAGAAAGACTGTATCCTGATACCAGAATCATTAAGTCAGCTCGCAGAGCAAGGACGTTTCTTGTCAAGCCTGATGATTACTTTCAAGGAATTAGGGGCTCTTCCCCCATTTTCAGGGAGTACTGAATAAGCTTCCATTGGTGCTGTGACTTTGCAGGGCTAGCTAGACTTGCTTTGCAGCGAGAACACAGTAAACCCTTAACTTTTGCCAGCCCAGCCACTGCTGAATTCCTGGGTCTACCTGAGGACAACTGTTCTAGGATAGAACTCTAGAACCAAGAAACTGTAGCATACAAGTCCATGCTACCATGTATGTAGAAGTAAGTTTTTAATGGCTGGTTAATTATGGTATCACTACATTTTATTGCAATATAGTACTATTTAAGCACTTTTAAAAATGCAAGGTGTACAAAGATTAAATTAAGACTGTAAATTGACTAAATATTTGGTTTTTATATAAATAGGTCATAACCACACTGTGTTGACATGTAATACTGTTATAATACAACAGTTAAACTGGTGAGTCTACACAACAGAAGCTGTCCGTAGTTAAAGAAAGAAACAAAGTTGAAAAGACCATGTTAAAACAAAAAACTACTAAGATCAACAGGTTGGGATTGTAAGTAGCAACAAACATATTCACTCAGCTCCTGAGTAATTCAAGTTTTACAGTACACATTAAAAAATATCATTTCTTCCCATCAACACTATATATCCAAACCATCAGGTGTTTATGCATTTTGCAAATTACACTGATTGAACTATGTAACAATAGGGGTGGAGGTTGGCAAGTCATCCTGCTTGACATTTACATCACCCACATGCTAATACATCCATGTTTTCTAGTCTTCCGTCCCACCACAAGGTAGCAGGATTTTTGGTTTGTTTTGGACAATCGTTTAAAGGATTGGTGCTTGTCGATTTGGATGTCTGACATTATCAGTGATATTTTCAACTCTTAGTTGTCTAAGAGGTTTAAAGATGGAAATTTTCTCCTAACACTAAGTTAGAAATCATTTGCATCATGCTGTAAACTAGGAAGCAACATAAAGCGACAGACTTGTCCTTAGTACGTAATTAAAATTCCAAATTCCAGTCAGAAGAGCTGGTCTACCTTCCATGTTGAATATGCCACAACACCTTTCAGACTTCCAAAATGCATAGCTAGTGTAGGTAGTCTTCCACTGTGGCGAAGGCGCAGGATCCGATTCCTGACCGAGCCATCAATCCTAGACACTGTGATGCTTGTCCCATTGCGAGGGCAAGTGGTGGTTGCTTTGGCAGATTGTGAGTCTCTGACAAAGATAAATGGTGGCAGTTAAAATACCTGATAAATTTCATAGTAATGCACTGAAAACTAACACTTCAAGCTTGCTTAAATAATTAATTTCAAAATTCCTGTGCTTACTTGCAAAGTTTGCTTGTACAGCAAGACAGAGCAGGAGCAACAAAGTGACAAATTCCCTGCATAGCACCATGACTGAACAAGGCCCTTTCTGCTCTGAACAATAAAAAAAGATTATTACATCTGTGATGTTAATACATCCCCCCACCCCCAGCTACCCCTCTCCTTCAGTGAGAGCGTTCCATAACGTGGCTATGCTTTGTTAATCGCTCAGCCAGCCCAGTGCCAAGTGCGGGACACGAGGCACGGTGAGCGGCAGGGTTCCCTGGCTGGAAGGAAGGGCACTGCACCGCGCGTGACAAGCGCCAGGCCTTACTTACCGAGTATTGCACTATTAAGTACAGAGCACACAGGTTCTCTCTGTATCGGGTCAAGCTGATTTCCAACAGGGCTGCTCCAGGGATCTGAATACGCAAGTAAACTGAACGCATCCTGTGGAAAGATGGTTTTTATTACATCTCACAGTTCTATTTCTCTAGTGAGAATTAGAACTGTTCTCTCATTTTGATTCAGAATCATGGAGGTGATTGTCAGTGTCCTTCGTCAATTAAAAAAAGGATTAAAAAAAATTGTAACAGGACTTCTTCCATTTTGAGCAAGCAGTATTTTTCCCAACTGGAAATTATACAACAGGAAGATGAACTTATCAGTGTTTTAGTAAGCGGTGGGGAAAGATAAAACAGACTGGAAACTGCATGCAGTCTTTGGTAAGAGTATTATTTTCCAGAGCAATCTCAAATCAAGGTAAACTAATTAATATAGAGAGTACTAACATTTCAGGCACCTATATAAATTATTTTATCTGTCTTGCAGTTCGTTTATCATTAGAGCTGAAAACGGCACTTTGTTTCAAGAGCCCAAACTACGTAGTCAGAAGCAAGTGAGAGAGAAGTGCTAAATTAATCTCTGGTTTTAACTGTAGTACAGTATGAAGTTATCTCCCCTGTGAACGTGCTACACAGACAGGAGACAGCGCTATACCACAGCTGACTAGAATACTGCTCTCACAACAAAAAAACTCCAAACAAAACAAAACAAACAAACAAAAAAAACCCGATAAAAGTTAAAGGATAGTATTGCAATGCAGCATGCTGTGTAAAGTTTATGCTAGGTAGCAGTTATTCCATTTACCTTAGCACCACAATTTCAAGATTCAACATACCTTGAGCATTTTCTTATTCGCTGTGTTTTTGCCACATTCTCTTCTTAGTTGCTCGCTCATTGCTTGCAATTCTCTTCCAAAATGGATCATTCTTTCAATAGCCGCTTGGCTGCCACCACACAGCTGACGTCTTAACTGACTTGAGTCTACTTCTGCAAAAACGATATCGTCATCACCACCGCTAATAGAGCTGACAATAACAATCTATGGATCTAGAGAATCTGCACTGATTGCACTCAAAAGACAGCTGCCTCTTCAGACAGCAAGCACGCAGAGACCTTAGCAAAACGTACTCCTATACCGAGCACTGTTGAATTGCTCCTTTATAAATACCCAGAGACTTAGTTAACCAACGGCTAAGGCTGTCTACACATGCTGTTTACTTTGCAATGGTTCATTTTAAAGTAACTAGAGTATAAACCAAGTTTTACCTTACAAGTTTATAGGAGTTTAAAATTAATAATGACAACAATAAAAGCCCACACAGTTCTACTTTTTTATTTCTTTGCCATTGCACTTCTAAAGATACGCCAAATCCGAACTGCTAATGGAGGGTAAAAAACCCTGAACTTCCCCAACAGCCACGATGGATGTTGCTACGACATGATAATTTAGACTGTTCGTACTCCTTGTAGAATATATTAGCTTAATAATTTGGACATTCCAGGCTCCTTTTTTAATCAAGCAAAACACTACAATATGTTTCTTTACTTTTTGCTACAATATTCCCCAATACTAGGGATTTCAAAGGATATTAATGCAGTTTATGAATAGTAAATCAACCCTTGGCTTCTCTGAAAGTTCTGCCTTTTAAAAATTTACAACTAAAGCAACCTGTAAAAAAAAACCAAAACCAAAACCAAAAACAACAAAAAAAAAAACCATTTATCCATTCCTTGCCTTTTTTTCATCAGTGGAATCAAGTTGTGAATCAGAATTTTGATGTACACTTTTAATTACAAAACCATTCTTCTTTCTGATTTTAACACTGCTATCCAGTGATATATTTTGACCACTACTTCAAACAAAGATTTGTAAATGGCCACTTTACTTTTTTTTCCCCCCTAAGATGTGAGCATATCACCTCTAGAAAAATCTGTCTACTTAACACTACAAACTCAGCACTAAGGAGAATATGTAATTATTTCAAAAAGCAAAAATACACCAAAAAACATCAAACTCGAACTATGAGGAGTAAACAATATAGGCCAGGGAGCCACATTTCTTTTCTACAAAGCTGAAGCACTCACAAATCTTCAAGCAGTGGTGTTTATTGCTAGCTGCAGCCCAATCTAGGACACCACTTTCCAAAGCCAGAAAACAACTACATGAAAAAAAAAAAAAAAAAAAAAAACAAACAACCAAAACCACCACTACAGTTCTGTGCCTTGTGCAGCTGCTTCATGTCTGTCACAGCAAGCCTCTGTGGAAAAGGCTGCAAGAGAGCAAAGAAGTGCTTTGTTTTTTCTGTCACAGAATCGAGGCTTTGTTATTATCCAGTTTCAGAGCATAATGCAGGGAAAACAGCCTGGAAATTTGAATCTTCCCCCCACCCTCCAGGGCTGCAACAGAACTATATTTGCTTTTCAACAGTTATGTAGTATTTACCAGCAAAGCTGCATGATCAGCAGCAGCACATGCCCTGAGAACTGTGAAGCGTTCATAGATACCTGTAAGTACTACTGAAAATTTACTAGCGATGTCACGAGCTTCACATTTCATTTAAACTACCTACAAACTGATGTCTGGTTAAATCAATTATTTGAGAAGACAGTTCTGCAACTGCAGAACTGCAGTGGATTCCTTCACTTCTTCAGATACGGCCAGCAATAACAACCACTGCCTAAGCTCCAGCCTGCATGCACTGAACCGATCAGACTGCCTTTACCGGACGGGGCAGTTAGCTCTGTAACTGTCAGAGTAAACAGTTTTTGTTTTGTTTGTTTGGGTTTTTTTAACATCTCAGTTCCCAAATATAGCTCTTTTCTTGAGCATTTAATATGAGCATCTTGCATTCTTCAATATAAGTGATTTGGAATTTCTACTCTTACTGTCAAGTGCGAAGATGCCATGAGAACCATGAATGATAGGAGGACTAGGGAAGCAGGGAAGCAATCTGCCAACCCTAACCCAGGCATGCCACACAAGAGGATGTTTCTTCTCAAAGCAGTTTCCTTAGAAATTGATGCTAGTTTCAATATCCATGAGTAATCCATTTCCCCCGTTCTCACGCTGACATCGGACCACCTAAAGCAGTGGTTATAAATGTAAATCTAACAGTAGCAAAACAAACAAAATTAAGATTTGAGCTAATATCCCTAATTTTCAAGTTGGGAAGCATTGCAAGTAAAAACATAACCTTGTTGCCATCACTTAATAAAAATGTAAGAAATATCACTGCAGACCCATTTCTGTGTCACATTCTTCCATTTCGTGATCATGTTTAGAACTACCATTTAGGAAGCCATTGGATGAAGTCTCAGTAACCCCATTGGAGTAGTGATCTGTTTCCATGTCTACATCATTGCTGAAAAGAGAGTAATAAATAAAAGTTTATATATATTTAAATACTCAGGGTTATCTTTTTCACAACTTCAGCACAGTACTTCCTCATCTTGGCTATTGAAAAGCTGCCATTAAGAAGTTAGACCACAGGTTTTTTTCTTCCATAGCAACTGGCAATACCAGAGCACCAGGGAAATTTTCAGGCTCTCTCAACTAACATTAGCATTCAGTAAAATAACATTTTCAGATGCTGAAAAATTAAACATGTCCACCATTATTCAGGTGGAAGTAGTACAACACTTTCTAAATACCCATCAAAAAGTTCTTACCTTGTTCATGTATCTGTACATACATAGAGCTGGAGAAAATACATTGGCAAAATATGCTATTGCCACTTTAAAAAAACAAACAAACCAATCACTCAATATACAGCCTACTTTGAGAATAGCATATTTAGGTAAATAATTATTTCAAAAAGAGCCTTGATCTCATTTACTTTCAGTGGAATGCCAGGGAAGAAGAAGAAAAACCCAAAGCAAATACTGAGTAAACCTGAACACTGAAGAGATACTCAGAGGCACATTCAGAGCATACAACTCCTCACCATACTTTTCTAGAAGTGCTTGTGACCTGCTGCGAGCAAATGTCAGCACAGCTTTGGGAACTGAGCTTTGCTGACACCTACATCCTAGTCTGTTCTATTTTATCGTGGAGAATGACAACCTAAAACCTCTCACAAGACCAAAAAAATTCCATTTAGAAGTTTAATACGTTGCTTCTAAGCAACCAAAAATACTCAGTTTCCTTTAAGGAAGGAAACCAAAAGGCCTCTCTGACTGGGTAACACTGCAGCCAAGGAATTGTCTTCCTCTTGTGAAAAATCTTAAAGTTGCTTGGACACTGCCAGGCTTTTTGGCAGAAGCAATTGCTAATGCAAACACAAATCATGAAGCCAAAAGGTAAATTGTTACTCTTTTTTTCCCTAGTCATCACTATACAACTGAAATAGTTTTTGTTATCACCACCATATCATCACACCCTAGTTGGTAGTTTTGGGAATCCATCTTGGACAACGCAGCTGAATAAGTTCTGCTGCATCTGTGCAACTCAGAGCTTCATATTTACTGGTTATGAGTAACCATATTAACCCTGGTTAAGACATCTATTTTCATTCTCTGCATTGAATGTGTTTGCCTACTCCAGTCACTGTCACTTGTGCAAACAATTCTTGTATGTGCATTGGAAGGCAGTCCACATTTCATATGCATCTCAATGGTGTTTACTTTGCAGATACTGCCACAAATGGAGAGTATCTGGAAAACTTTTCATTACCTACATGCAACATGCTTAAATCAATGTCAGTAGTTTAAATTAAAAACCCAAGTGCCAGAGAGCTAGTTAATCTTCACCACACAACTTCAAAACCGACCATAAATAGCTATAAGCAAGGTAATTTATTTTTGTCCGTTGCATTTCTTTAACCAAACAGGAGAAAATAGGCCATTGAGCTTGAGAAGTTAAAACAAAGCCAAAGCACACCAAAGTGATCACAAGCTATTGGCCCCTTACACTGTTTTAATTGTCCTTGGGAAAAAAAAAAAAAAAAAAAAAAAAAAATCACATCAAATTCCACTGAAAATTCTTCTCTGCAATAAAAGCAGGTGGACAACACAAGCTTTAATCTAAGTTAGAAGCATCTGAAGTTTATTCACCTGGAATAGCTGTTAACCTGCTGTGATCTTGATACATTTATGTTGTTGAGCTCTGGTACATTCAAGCTGGTGGTCGTGTGTTTATTGTGACAGTAAGATTGATGCACTTTATTTGATATTACTCCATTACTGCAACTACTTTCAAATCCTGAAAGAAAGTTTTAATAATTGTAATCATCTACAAACTTATTTGTAAGTACCAATGTATAGAAGTGAAATAAGCATAGCTTAATCATCCCTGGTCAGAAAACGCTAGATTTGCCAAACAAGTAAATCCAAATACTTAGCCTCTATTTGAACCTTTAAGGCTTCTACAGTGCAGAAGTTAAGCATTATTTAACAAGTACCAACACATACATAAGGTTTTTCAGTTGCACTTATACACTAATAAAACAAAAAACTGCAAAGTCAAATAATTTCTTAGAACGATACATTGTTTTTAAAATATCTGAAAATCTTTTTATAGGCCACTGTAATCATTATGAAAGAAAGTAGATATGCATCTTACTAATTCCTAATCACCTAATTCTCTTCATAAATACATAGTAAAATTTAGTGCTGAAAATACATTCTGCTACACTTAAATACAACCCTCCCTCCTTCCCCATATAATTCTTTTAAATGTTAATATTGTGCTTTGCTAAATAAAATTACACCATGCTGTGAAATTATGATGTCTGGCTAAAATCTCTTCTGACCCTTCTAAAATATAATCAAGGAACTGCTATTTGAAGCAAACATGTAATTGCCAGTTCTGTCAAGCCCCAAAGCAGGAGCTCCCTAGTATCTTCTAATATAAAAACAGGTCACAGGAAGGGCATATTATAAATAAAACACTTTGTGCCATTCAGGAAATCTCAATTCTAATAATACATTCATCAGCTTGCTTATGAAGTGGTGCCTCTATTTTCCAAATTAGAACACCAGAGGTACTTTCTACAGTAACCATCTAAAGAACAGACAGAAAATCTGAGTGGACTTCCACTCACACATGTGACAGCACAGTCTTGACACAGGCTGAACAAAAGCAAAGCTGCTGCCTTTCCAAAGGCAGCAGGTATTCTGGTAGCCAGGCTATGTTGGCTTCCTACTCAATCCCACCAAGAGGAAAGAAAAGAAGAAGGAAAAAAAAAAAATAAAAAATCCCCCAATCAGCTCCAGTTTGGATTTTAGAATGAAACAGAAGCAAAAGCTGATGGTCTGTGTCTGCTACCTTTAGTCTCTTGGGTTCCAAGATGACACATTCATGTACCATCTTAAAACGCCCAACTACTTCTCTGCAGGGGAGCTTTGAAAGGCACGAGGATCTCCTCATCGGCATGGGGCAGCTCTGAACACTCGTCACTTCCCACTGAAGTTTTACCACCACCTAGACACTCTCAGAACTGTTTCAACTGTGCAGACTGAAATTTGGCTGCCAGCAAAAAGTTTTTTACCTAACTCTACCACTCTGCTCCTGGTATTTCCTACATAACAGCAGCTGTTCCTACTATTCCATAAACACCACAGCAAATGGATTGTATACACCACTTAGTGGATTTAAATCACCTTGGCCAAGCCATAAATTATCATCAAAAGGGTAACAGAAATTTGTGTCAGAACCTTCCTTCTCCCAACAGCAAGCATTTTTTAGAAATCAGTGGCAACCTACTTTGCCTTACTAAACCCTTAGTAAAACCAAGAGCACATGCAGAAAAAATTGATTTTATTTATACACTTTCCATTTCCCCAGTGACCAATAATCACAGATTTTAATCCTTAAAATGATACTGAAGAGTTACATACCAAATGCTTTGTATAAAAGTAAACCAAATTGTCAGTCAGTGAGCATTTGTAACTTCTCCCAATACTTAATTGTAAAAAAAAAAAATTAAAAAATAAAAAATTCTACATAGTGTGGTATATACAAATCTATATGGTATATCCTCCACGTCAGCTTACCAGAAAAGTGTGTGCTGCTTCCTTTGCCTGTTGCCAAATTGTGAATATTCATTCCGTGGCTGGGACTCATGCTAGGACTACTGAATGATCGGGGGCTAACAGGGTAACTGTCTTGAGATTTTGGACTGTGGCCTCCCAAACACCGCACTTCACTGTCTGTACCATTCACCATCTCTATAAACTGACGCACCCTAACAAAAGGCAAAAAAGTTAAGCTAATAAAACATCAACACATTTAAATTCACCAATGATAGCAATGATTTTAGTGTTAAATACACAAAAAGTCTGACTGAACAAAATGCTGGACGTCAGTAACCCAATCATCAATAAGCTTTGGAGTATTCAGCTAAAAATACACAATTACAAAATTTGAGAGGGAGAAGAACAGGAATACTATCTTTTGAGGACAGACTTTGACAATAAGTCCTCGAAGTACAGAGAACTAAACTGTATTTTCTTGTTTTAACTGTTTTGTTTTATTGGCAGGGGCAAGGTTATGTCCTGAGAAGGATATGGCATTACGCTGTCATGTCTGTGACTTCTCTCAAAGTAAATGAGAACATAGTTTGATCCTCTGGAACAGTAAGCATTAAATGGTAACTTTTAACATTAAACATTTGCACTAGGAAACAGTTTGAAAAGCTCAGATACAAACCTTCCCTTTAGAGGCTGTTGCACCTTGTCAATTTTGTTTTAGATAAGGAGGTTTTACTAGAGACTTTAAGGAAGCTCAGAACTACGGCTTAAAGTTTTCGGCTTGGATAGCCTCAACAGAACAGGCAAAATTTAGAAAGATAGATTGAGAAAAAGATAACACAAGCTGACATTATCAAGTGAAGTCTTTCACCAAGATGTTCGTGTTTTGTTAATTCTGTGATAAGTCTGCAGTACTATTCCATGAATTCTGTTCAGCACTTGAGCATGACAGACTTCAAACATATTCCAAGTTACTTAACTGCACATAAAAATTGAAGTGATTTGTTCTTATAGGAGATCACAGATTTTTTTCCACATTCAAACGCTACAAAGTGATACAAAATTCTGGAGGATCAGCACAGCTGGCAAGTAAAAATGCCAGAACAAAGGTGACTATTGTGTGTCCGGGAAGCCAAGAGAACTCTTTGGGATTATGGAATTTCCACAGTAATACCCAGAGGTTTCTAGTAAAGTGACAAAGAGGGAAAAGCTCATTTAAACTGGTCTTTAAAGTCAGTCACCCATTTGGAGGAACAAATTCTTAACCTTCTTGAATACAATACTGTATCAGTTTACATTTTAAGCTTTACTTGACACTCAATTTGAACAAAATTGATTTGAAAAATTACAAAAAACTTAGTTCTAGAGAACAAGTCTACAGTGAGATGTGAATTATGCTGCAAAACAGGACCTCAATGACAAAACCTAGCTAAACACGTAGCAAATAATATCGCATTAAAAAAGTGAACTATACACATTTTCTAAAAAGTGCTGCTTAACTTTGTTAAAATTTCTGTGAAAGCTTTAAATGAGTAACTGCCTTGTCTCAGAAGGTACTGTGTCATCTATAAACACACATCTGTATAATTTGAAGACTCACTTTAATGCAAATAAGAGATTAGGATTTCTTTCTAGTAAACTTGGATACAACTGTTGTGTTGTTTCAATGGCTTCTCCCATTCTTCCTGCTAAAACCAATTTCTGAATTCCTGTTCACCAAAAAACAAATAAGAGATTAGGATTTTTTTTCTAGTAAACTTGGATACAGCTGTTATGTTGTTTCAATGGGTTCTCCATTCATCCTGCCAAAACAGATTTCTGAATTTCTGTTCACTAAAACCAACATCAGTTAAACAGATAGCTCACAGATTAATACATGTAAATTCATTATTAAAAGACACTGCAACCATCAACCAACAAGGTCCTTCCTTTTAGAAAAAGGCAGTGTAAAGACAGACCACGCTTCCTTAAAATGTTCAACAGGAAAATTTAAGAACTGCATTTCAGCTACATATATCTAAATGAGTACTCAATATTTTTATTTATTGCCTGCATACAACTATTTTGTACTCAGATTGCTCATTTAGAGACAGATTAAGATTACAGACACTCTTCTGTGATTTATTTCTCATTTTCATACCTTTATAAATAAGCACATACCAAAATATTGTCACCCAAGAACATCAAAATCGCATCCCACCTCCCACAGGTTCAATTTTGACTAAGAAAAAAAAAATTTAGTCTCTCTCACCTAGAACACATACTTCCAGTCAGGTTACAGTTGACTAAACCTTTCCACAACAGCCCTTGCTTTACTGATGCTTCTGCTGCGGTAACCTGGCACAAGTCACAAACAGCCTCACAGCTCTATCCACCACCAGAGAAATTGATCCAAATGAAAAAAAGCCCAACGAATGGGTTATTTTTCAACCAGAGCAGTTTCCCTGTGTGGTATGTCACACAGCCACACAAACACTTGTGTTCATAGAGCAGGGATTTAAATGAACGAGGAAGGCACTGTTTAATCAGGCTGCCAAACAGCACCGCCACAGCAAGTTAGAACTGAACTGCTGTTGGCTATCCTTGTCCTCTTCCCCCTCACATCTGTAAGCAGGAAAATTCAAATTTGATTCAACTTATAAAGCTTTAGCTAAGCTCTACCCCTTTTCACAGTTGAGGTGAAAATCTAACTGTTTGTCAAGACAAAGTTTTTTATTCCTGTTTGTGGGTTAGCTCTCAGAAACACTCGCTCAGAGACATCACCCATGTTGTTTAAGACAGATCACAATTTTCCATTCAAGAAAAAGGCAACAGGTAATTTACCACAGTCTGCTACATCAAACAAGTTCCAAAGCATTAATGTGGAAGTTCATCTTAACCAGTTGTTCATACGTATAACACTTTACACGATAGCAAAGAACTGTACTATGGAGTAGTGCTGAAAGGAAATTCTACAATGATGCTTCAGATAAGGTTTTATGTAATATTTGGTTAAGGTAGGCAAAAAAGGATGTAACATGCTTTCCAGGCTTACTTTGTCTATTTTTAATGGAAGCTAATTCTTCTAGCACAGTCTGGTTTGTGGATCTGGCGAATGCCTCTGCTGTTGCACAGTATCCATGGTGAACTAAGTAAGATGATACCATTCTAAAAATAAACAAAAAGAAAACCCAGAAACGCTCATTAAATACAAGTAAGAAACCAAAAACTTATTGAATGTAAAACTCCTTTTCTGAAGAAAAATGACTGAATTAAAGATTCTACTTGAAATTCAGAAATTTCTGTACAAGTCAGACAAAAGTAATTCAGCTAAGAGCCAGTATCTTCTTCAAAACACTGTTCAGAAAAACTATTTAAAAAAAAATCAATGTATCATTTTATTATGATGAATTTTAATAGAAGTGATTAACCACTCAAAGGTAGGCTCAATTAAAATATTACCTGCCAATGAAGTTTCGGTTTTTTACTCATTACATACACTGAAGTGAAATTTCTGCACACTAAGTTTTTGTTTTCACTTAAATAAAAAATCCAAAGCCATAGACAGCATTTTTCCAAGTGAGACGCTAATGACTCACAAGTTAACCTGGCATGCTGAAGGCTGAGAACAGGAAGGGAAAATCCCAGAGACTGAAGTAGTAAAACTGCCCATTACAACCACAGCAATTCTTCTATACTCCCCGACGCAAATTAGATACGTCAAACTGGAATGGCAGACTCATCGTTACATCCATCATTACAAACTCTTAAGTAATGATGTAGATAACTCTTCCCCCATAAATCTATTCATGCCCAATTTCACTTATACATATATATACATAAAACCTGTTATGTCAACAAAACTATTTACTAGTTTTTAATACTATCTGTAATTTTTTTTCACTAGACTATGTTTTAAAGACCGCCAAAATCATGGAATTATTAATTTCTTTTTTTAAATGAACAATATTCAAAGTCTTACTTCTGAATCATTGTTTGCCACTCTCCTTCTCGATCTCCTATCGGAAATCTGTCAATCTGTGCTTGAATTTTGGTTCTCCATTCTCTCATATAGTCTTCAATATCAAATACAAATGGGTGTTGTCCAAAATTAGCATCCACAACCTCTCCTGGTGTTTGAAGCCCTACTGTAGGGTACAAGTTTGGCTGCAAGAAATTATTTAATTAGTTTTTTTCCTCTTATTCTAAATTCCCCACTTTTTTTTTCTGATCTCTGTACTAACATCCCCAATGCTACTAGTAGAGAAGAAACAAGTATCTCTGGATTATCTGTCCAGTAGTTAAAGCAACTTCCACCAATCCAGCAACACAATGATTGATTTAATTTTTATTCCCAGTGGTCATAATTTTTTATTTTGAAATAAGAAAGTCTTACTGATAATTCTCCTTCTAGTCAGAAAATGCACTTTCTAAACTGTGCTAAAGTTTACAACTTTGGTTTCAATTTTACAAAATATTAAATACCAATTTTTAAATGAATTTTAAAGACCAGGATTAAATTTCTTTTAAAAAGAGAACAAAAATTAAACTTACAAAGTGGGCCATTTTCCTTTTGGGGTGAAATATTTAAAACATCGCTGAATTTTAGTGGTAAGAACTGACAGGATAGAGAACTCATTAGCCTCAAAGTCCAAGTGTAGCGCCTAAAAAGAACTGTAACAGTGCATTGAAGTTCTCGTGAATTCCTGGACTTGTATCTAGAAAAAGACTTTAAAGCATTTATTGTTGTCTCAGTTTTATTTTCTGCTTAGAGATTAAGTCTCCATGCAAATTTGAAATACGCCAAATATGAAAAAAGTAAAATCTGCCTGTGGGGATTAAAGTAACTTTTTAAAATGCAACTAGCATCTCAGCAATGGCAATGCAATCCGCTGGGGTTTTGGGTAGGTGGGATTTTGCTGTTGTTTTTCAAAAAATTGATTATGTATACCTACATCATATTTACACTGCAATCAATGGTGGTATGGTATAGTGGTATGCTGATCTACAGATCTATACATTAAATAAATTAAAGTTATTGGAAACAAGTTATCAGCATGCAAGTCAGTAGGTCTCTGGTTGTTAAAACCATGCCCAAGTCGACCTTGCCCTCATCTTCTTCCCCCCTCCCTTTTTTTTTTTTTTTTTTTAAAAATAAACCTTGCTCATAGTGTTACCTAGTCTAGACTGATCAACAAAGCAGAAGTCTCAAATCTTTTAATGACATGAAAACAATCTATTCTAATGAGGAGGGTCCAGCTTCAAACTTCAGATCACAGTGGCAGTTTTCCTGTGGCGGTACTATGTGCTAGCAAGGAGACCTGCTGGCATCCCACAGACCTGGGACAGGGGCTGTGGCTTCCTACATGAAGTACCCAACCCTGTGCTGGAGCAAGAGGTGCCCTGGGCTACTGATTTCGTTCTTCCTTAATATCTGTCCCTGCCTCTTAAGGCCATAGAAAACGGAGTAGTTGACCTGATGGAAGTGCGTCACACGCTGCACCCTAACCAGATTAAATCAGAAATGAAGTGGATGAGAAAAAACAAAGTAAATGCAGTATCATGCCTGTACCAGTAGCACAGGGAACACATTTATAACTATTTTAAGGAAAGTACAATTTAATTGACTGAAAAACTAGAAGACTTCAGATATCTGCCGCTTTCATAAAAAAAAAATAAATTAAAAATTACTTTGCTCTGTTTAATCTTACAGAGTGAACAACATAAAGATTTTGAAAGTTAGGCATGAAGCATGAGTTACAGTGACCCCGTCTTCAGTAGCCAGCCTTTCTGAATATGATACACAACTGTGTACACACATGCACAATGCTGGTGTTCAATGGAGCTTTGGCTTTGTATGCAAGACCTGCGTGTGTCAAAGAAAACATGCTGTAAAACTACTGGTATGTATTTTTTTCTGCTAAACTTCCATTAGAAATGCCTGAATCTTAAAAACCTAACAAGGAAAATCCCTGTGAGGACCAGTGTAAAAACAAAAAACTTTTTGCTTTGATTAACAAATCATCACAGAAATGATGAGGAGAAATATCTGATATTAAATTGGTTAAGAAGATTATTGTTGTATTTCCAAGAACCGTAAGGTAAATGTGCATTACATTTGAAACATCTGTTTATAATACACATGAAAGCTGTTTGAAAATATACTTATCTTACCGGCAAATCTGTGAAAGCGATGCCTGTAATGAAGAGAAAATTAATCTTAATTTCCATATGTCTCATTTTCTTAAGTGTATCATTACATATTCAGAAAACTCACACAAAATCTCAAAAATATGTACTTAAGTATTGTGACATCCATGATGCTTAGTCACAACTGATACGCTTGAATAATAAAGGGCAATATATGGCAAAAAGTAATTTTCATTCAAAAGTACCAAATTTGTCCTCAATTTTTCAAATGGGGCTCAAGAATTAGCAAACATGATACAGATATGCAGATTAAAAATTAACAGGAAAGATAAGAATATCTGAAGATATTTTTTCACTTGCATGTCTTAATGCTGACACGCTACGTTTAACAGTGTCTTTTCTTGTTTGTTATTACTTTTCTTCATTAGTAGGCTTTATCTTTACATGAGCAGCATGTGCCTAAAATACTCCAAACCAGTCTGGTAAATGTTTCACTCTAATCCACACCAGGGTGTTTTGGCTTGGTCTTCAAACAGAACGGCTTAGTATCTTGTTATATAATTACAAGCATCCATCTACCCATAAGACCAAGGCAGTTATTTTGCTGTCTCAGGATTAGAGAAAAATCTGACCTCTATACACTTCCGGAACTTCAAGCAATTATTGTGGGGTGAGGGGGGAAGCTTTCAGTTAAAAAAATAAATATCAGGAAATCTCCTTCTGACAGCCAAATGGTAACAGTATTTAATGATTTCCTTTATTGTTGCCAGTATTTCTTCAATTTTGTTTCTTTTACAAGGGCATAATGATTTGAATCCACTTATCCCTTCAAATTCTTATTTATTTTGTATCACTGCCTTTTCAAATTTAAGATTAAAACAAAGCTTTTAATCTTTTGTCCTAAATTCCAACATGCTTTCCATCTCCATTCTTCACCAAGATTTCAAATCTTAAGAGCATCTGTATTCCTTAGCAACATCTTTGATATAAAAGAATGACACAGAGTGAATCTGTTTCCTCCCATCACATCTCAAAGCCATCATTTTATTTATTAGCTGTTCACACTCTGACTTTTTTTAAAGCTATTACTACTTTAGTTGTTTGGCACATTTTGACATCCAGCTCACCCTTTTCCAAAATAACTATGGCAGTAGACAAGATAGATAAATGATGACTGAGTGACACGTAGGTATTTGGGGTTTGGTTTTGTTTTTTATCAACCAATGATTTCACACTTGCATAAATAATTCCTTAGCCCTTTTTGTCAGCCCTGCATCAAATCCCAGGCTGAGACAGAGATTTCCAATATTCTAGAGAACATCTGTGGCCCACAGAAGAAACATAAATGTCTGCCAAGTCATGACTGTAAAGGAATTCTGGACAACCAGCAGCGGCAACAACTCAGCAAGACAGCCAAAATTTCCAGTTTCTTTTTCCCCTAAACACAGAATCAATTTTCCTCTGTCAGAAATTCAAGCTAGCAAAGCCCATGACAGTAGAACAGCTGTCAGGTTTCCTTCTGAAATCCACAGAGCACTCGTCAGACTCTATGACAGATGACATTTTACTAGCCTCTCCTCACCTATGCCATTCTGTTCCCCCCCCTTTAAACAGATTTTAATCAACTGGAGTGTTGTTTCACAGTTGGCCTAATCCAGTTTGCTTTAAGACTTCCACTGAAAGAGAAGGTTCTGCTCCTCCTTTCTTAGTTCTTCCATGCATGTAACCATAAGGGCAGTTAGAAAACCAGTGTGTCTCTGGTTTATCAACAATCTGATCCAACTTACCTGCAGGCACACTGTTATTCGTTCCAAAAAAAAGGGAATAAAGCCAAACTACCTTTCTCAGCTTTAACCCAGTTAAAGATTAGGGTAAACACAACACAAGACTTATCTTCCATTTTGACATATACCCTGAAACAGGGCCAAAATAAACAACTACACAGTGCACGGTTCAAATGTTCCACTGCTGTAGGTGTCAAGGTATTAAGTTCAGGTATACAGACTCATTCAATTTTGAAGGAACATTACATCATATAGAATAGAATCACAGAAGTTATAACTTGGAATTGACCTCTGGAGATATCTAAGCCCTGCTCTGAGTAGAGGCACAACAACTCCAAAGTTAGATCTGTTCACTTGGCCTGACCAAACAGTTGTCTTCTGAGAGACAAGGAGAATCATTTAAACTATGTCCTTTGCCCTTACTGCTTCCAAACCTTCCTCATGTTTGGCAATGTGAGAAAACAGAAAAGTGACTTCAAGAGTCTCTGCCTCAGTAGCCTCTTATTTCAAGCTAGTCTCTCTTTTCCTTGTCACATTTCTCGCCATGACAAAACCTTATTTCTTCTTTGTGAGCTTTATCCCTTGGAACTTCCTCTCCTCTCAGCACAATTCCAAGACGTGTTCCCAAGCCCTTACTCTCTCCTTAACACAGGAAGTAGATTTTTTTTCTTCTTTCTTTATGATCTGTATCTTTGCTTATTAAATTGCATTAAGTAACTGAATAATTACATACATTGCATCAAAAACTTTAACTCTAATCCCGCCTGCCATCTTCAAACTCAAAAACTGTCTTGCAGTGTTGCATAATGCTAAAATTTACCACGAAGTTTTAATTTACTGGATTTCTGCACAACTTGTATAATTCATCCTTTAGCTTCATTATGCATGACTCCAGACTGAGAATCTGTCCAAAAGACAGTTCTGTATATGTTCAAAATACTGCCCATCTGACGCAAGGTTTTAGTGAAGGCTACGTGTCCCCTATACAGAAGCAATGAATTTTAGCTATATCCATTCTCCACTTCTCTTGTATGTATTACCTTATGTTATAAACGCCAAGTATTATTTGTGGATTTAGTAGCAGAGTTCATAAATGCCGATCCTATGGAATGGGATACTATGAAAAATCCTTCCAAATTCACAAGGAATTTTAGTGCAAGTGGCACACAAGAAATTATTTTTCCTGATTAATTCAGGAAATTTCCTGACTTAATTCATAGATTATGAGACTATCGAAAGAACTATTCAAACACTTTGCTCCCAAGATTAAGAGAGTTTCAGATGTACAACAGACTTACAGACATAATGTTATCATTAAAAATAACGTTTCTCCATACCCAAGCTGTGTCCATTCTTTGTGTAGAAGCAGGTATTATTGATAAGGTTGACACAACAACCAATGACATCACCCGTAGTAAATGTTGGGCCATAGGGTTGTCCAGTTCCAGAGGAACAGAATGAATGTCCATCATCTCCATGGTAACCATATGAATGTTTATCCCAACCTAGAGAATAAAAGCATTTACAATTTATTAATTTCCTTTATTATGAAATAATGGGAAGACTATGCAAAGTGAGTATATTCTGATGAGGTTAGTATTCTTAATTACTATGCTCAGCTTTTGGCTTTCTAAGATTTCTTATGTAACTAACAAATCTGTTTCATTTTAAAAAAAATGACAACTTCTTTTACCAAAATGGCTGAACAGGTAATTCCATTTGTAGTACATAACAGGTAATGCAAATTCAGATAACACACTTGCCTTTAAGTGAACACACAAAATTATCAATGTCAAAAATATAATCAGCGACAGTGTTGAAATTTGAAAAGCTATATGCAATAGAGTCCAAATAAAGCAGTGAAGACTCCTGCTCTCCCTTTCATCTTGCAAAACCATTGCTACCATATGTCATAATCAAACTCTTCCTGGCTAAAACCCAAATATGCATCTCTGGGGAAACACATTTCTATTCCTGATTATTCTAAATGACTATTCAGCAGCAAGCAGTCTCTGCATAATAGCAGAATCTCCAGACTATAATGTCAGTAGCTTTGCTGCCCTTAAAAAACTAAAGGAAAAAAAAAAAAGGGAAAAAAATTATCAATACAGCTGAAAGCCACAGCCAGCAGGCAAATCATTACAAATGCAAATATGGTGCTAACCTTGCATGTGAAGAAGCCAAATTTAATATATATATATATATATATATGCATTCTGAGAGTAAGAATTTACACTGACAACTCAAATTATTTTTAAAGAGTAAAAGTTGTGGGTTTATTCTTCTTCTCTCAAGCTTCTGCCTAACAGGTTAATTTGAAAGTATTTTCCGTACTTAGGCCCTTAATCTCTATGATCAGTAGCTTCAGCTGGCACCATATTAAGCTCTCTCAGTAAATTAAATACCTCAAGTTACTGCAGTTATATTGATTAGTAGTATCTTTGATAATTATTTGCAATGCATCCTAAATCATACTAAAAATAAACAATGTCACCCACTAATAATTCATCACCCTTAGCTGGGCTCACGGTGTAACTGAGACTTGCTGTCATCTCTACTAGAACATTTGTGTGAGAAAGTAACAACACGAAAGAAAATACAGATACTCTAAGGACAATTCAACGTGATTTTATACTTGGCTAACAGTAACAATTTCAAAAAAATCAGTCACGGAGGGTTGTTTTCTTTTGGTTTTTTGGTTGTTGTTTTTTTGTTTGTTTTTTTTTTAAAGATCTATTAAAAAACACAAATGTACACACACATACACAAAAACTTTTAAAAATACTATATAGAGGAACTGCAGACAATTGTTAACAAGACAATGTCCCTGACCATGCAGGTCAACAGAACAGTCAAAACTTAAAACCATGCCACACATCCTTACTATTAAGTTTGGAAAGGTAACAGTATAGAAACTGACCACAGGAGAGCTCACTCCACGTTTGACAGGAAATTTTTATCACAGTAGCTCATCTTTATTGCTAGAAATTCAGATTACAGAGCAAGGAAATCTATAGCTTCATTTTTATCAGGAAACATGATGAAAATTTAAAAATGTATTTGTTTGCTAAAAAGTATCTGCATAATGTTATAAATAACACTAAGAATTGAGGGAAGTAATACAGCAGCAAATGCAAAAAAACTAAACTTTTTAGCTGCAAGCTTTACATAATTCACATAACCCATACAACACAGATGTCATGCTACACTCTGCTGCTTACCAGTATATTTTAAAACACACAATTAACCAATGTAAGTAACTTATTAGACATAATAAATGCTGAAACATACCTGGTAGTCTGTTCATGTTCACACCCTGTGCCGAAAGCCCAATTCCCATATAACTGTAAAAATCAAAAGAACAAAAGAAATTTATCTGTCTCTTACAAAAATACATATATATGTGGGATATTGCCAACAAACTCTGTTCTGATTAATCATATACCAATTAAGCTGCTGAGAGGTCATTCAATAGTGGCACAACAGCCACAGAGCTGAAAAGTAACTGCCAGCGTATATGGTTTAATACAGACAGATTCTGTCCCTGCAGGAGGTACGGACAACTTCCTTCTCTTTTAGGCATCCTGGATTTTCAATGGAGAATACTGATATTAGCCATAAAGTTTAAAGCATGAACAAAGCAAGCCAAAGGCCATGCCTTATTTTAAAAGTAGGGGTAAAGCTATACACATACCAATTTCATCATGTTCAACATACATAATCATGTTCTGCAGACAATCTGGAATGAGTAATTTTACAAAATACAGGCAAAACCGTGCATTATTTCAGCAGCAAAATGCATCCTTGCACAGCACTTATGAAAAGATCACACTATAACATCAAAGGCCTGGCTCACAGAGCAGAATGCTATCTTGAGAAATTTAGCTGCAGTGCTACTTAGCTGTTGGCAATCTCGTGGCAAACTAAAGAGGAAAAATACTTTTACTACACTAACCAGTAAACTTAAGTCTAAACAAGTTATGGCTACATCAATGAAGTCCAACAGTCAGCCTTACAAAAGGTAGTTTAAATAAAGTCAGCGTCCAGCACAATTGTTAACAATTTAATAGCAAACATCGAAAAGTTGAAATTAATAATCTCCCCACCCCTAAAAAACACTATTTGAAGTTAGTAAAATAAATTTTGCTTCTGTTTCTTAAGCAAAAGTCATTTTATGATCAAGATGACAGGAAACCAAAAATGGCATAATGAAAAGCTAGGTTTTCACCAATTCTCCCCTGGCCAAAATAAACCAAACCCCTCTCATCAACTAGAGAAAGAATCCAAGAATCACCTGAACCTAACACTTCCTAGCATATCAAAACATTCAAATCATTTGGCAGTAGTCAAATTAACAAGTTAACATAGATTTGTCATGAAATAATAAATAAACTGTATGAAAAAATATTCACCCATGCCAAAATGAAAATAGTTTAAGTTAACAAACATGACCCTTGTATTCCCATTTCATAAAATGCAATTTTAAAGCAACTATTCTACTAGGAAGTACAGGTTAATCTTTTTTAAAAATATGTTTCACAGAGACGGAAACCGAGCAGCAAATCTCAGAAGTCATATGCTTAATTGCGTACTGGGCTTTCTGCTTTTTCTGTTGATCACTTCCAGCAGTTACCTTACCTGCCTTTATCTTTGCCATTTACAAAGCCCTCCTCTGACAATATCCAATGTATGATACCATCTTCCTTTTCCTCCAACATACCAGCATGAAATGGAACCTCAGACCCATATATAGCAGATATTACATTTAGAGATACTGAAGAGCTGAAGCAAAGGGCAGCAAACAAAAGGATTAGTCTTTCCTGCATTGCTAATTACATTACTGAGGCACCACTGCAGCAGCAAAGTTAACAAAAACTATTATAAATGAAAGCAATAAGTAGAAAACCTTTGATTTCATCTTAAACAATAAAGGCAGAATTGTTATTAGCATAGCCTGGAGTTTGATGCATGAAGGATTCTCAGGTAAAGATTGAATATCTGTTATTGTAAAGGCTCCTATTAAGGATAATTTATTAAAGAAAGGAAATTTATTTTAAAAAAAAATTTAAATAACTTTTTAAAACTCCACTGACTGAAAAAGCCTTTCAATATGAGCCATATTAAAAAACGCTTCATCCCAATAAAAGTTTTATGTCTGTATTCTAACAGAAAAAGATTAAGGTTACTAAAAAATATAAAGTGTTAAGATAGAAAATCATCATGTAGGTAACATCTTGGTACCACTTGTTTTTTCTCCCTCAGATATCACATCTTGTGAGCCTCCTCTTTTAACTCAGTAACAATAGTAAACACAGACCCACTGTGTTTAATACAGCTGGGAACAAGGATTCTTTACCCACTGGCAAGAACTAGAAGGCATTAGGCACTGACACCATCTCAGTAAGAAGATGGATGTTCAGCAGTAAATATTTAAAACTACTTGGAATGTTAACACCATTTCAACAAGGAGAATTGGTATTAACAAACTCAAGTAAAATTAGATTAAAACACTTCCAATAATTAATACATTTACTATAAATATCTTTCAAAAGGAAAAAGGAATGTCTACAATTTATGTTTTGGAAGTGAGTGAAATTAAATGCTTATCAATTAAGCTAATTTATTATTTGTTGTAGTTGTAGTTGTAGGATAGCTAATCTCATGTTCAACTAGATATAGCACAGTATAAACTGAAGGGGAAAATGGTACCACAACTTTGATTGCTTTTGATGCTCTAAAATTCATCCAGAGGAGTTGTATTTAGGCCAAACCACCACATGTAACTTTTTTCTTTTCTTGGCACCTGTAAGCTTCATAGGCTTATTTGGCTTTTAAAGCAGCTTAGCCCATATTTAGGTGCAGAGTAATTTTCTGCAAGAAAAAAGACTTGCTTCAGTGTAAGTCCTGCTGTCTGCTTCCTTAAGGTTCACATATCACACGTCTCAATCGGGTGATAAACAGTGGCAGAGCTACACATTTAAATTTTCCTCCCTTGGTCCACGACAAAAAAGCAGGGCAGCACAACAAGCAAACATGCTAGCAACCAGGTGCAACGTAGACCCAGACTATTCTCAGGCAGTTCATGATGTGTTTCCTGCTATCCTGTCGCATGAATGGTTTTGGTCTAGCAGACAGCCAAAGATGGGAAGAACAGGTCCACTGAGACTATGTCATGCCATAACAGCAGCCCTGGGGAAACACAGGCGTCAACATCAGGAAGCAGCATGTTCACTCTGACATGTAGCACCTTCCAAAAATGGACATGACACAGTGTGGTCTGAGATCAAAGAGGGTGAATAATGGTGTGGTTCTGACACCACCTCCCTCATCACTTCCCTCTGTACTTGCAGACGGTGCCTCCACCTCAGGTCCCCACCTGTAAACATCCCTGGCTTCTGTGACAGGAGGATCACTTACTTAGCAAATAGAAGGCAGCGGCCTGGGATCCTTTTTATTATGAAGCCCCTCTCTCTGAGCATTTTGGTCCAACTGGTTGCTATTCATCACTTCATTAAAGTGCTCAAATCTTACAGGAGCTCATAAAATTACAAATAACATGTAAAACCACTCATCGAATACATCAAATCAACCCGTGAGAGAATGAAATAAGATACTATGGCTGAAAACTAATTTAAAGTGCAGTCAAATTGCTATTAAGGACCAAGAAAGTGCTACTAAGGACCAAGAAAGCAAGCACATCTTACATACTCTTGATTTTTCATTTCAAATTGTATTTATTCTTGTTCCAGTTCATTAAATATACAGATTATCATTTTAGTGTCTCAGCACATTTTCTAGTTTACATTTCACAACTGCAAATCATATAGAAATTTTTAGGAATCCTACAGAACTACAGAGTTTAAAATTTGCTGAAGATTCAACATTTCGCCACAAAGCAAAAAAAGTCAATGTCAAAAATACAGGCACTATGATACCTATTTTTCACAGTGACAGATTGAAAAGCCTAGGCTTCTCT
The DNA here is from genome assembly GCA_009806455.1 of Tetrax tetrax. Lineage (NCBI taxonomy): Eukaryota > Metazoa > Chordata > Aves > Otidiformes > Otididae > Tetrax > Tetrax tetrax. Next base: position 171,487 of record WHYT01014629.1, read on the forward strand.
GCAATGAAATGCGTAAGAAGCAGCAAGCTCACAGTAACTATTTTCTCCCCAAGTATCTTTCCAATCAAAGAGCTAAATAAACATTTTTGCTGGAGCCTAAAGTTTCTACTTGGATGCCTAAATGGACTAAATGCAATAAATGAAAAAATCAGAACCAAATACAAGGAAAATATAGCCATAAGATGATACAGAACTGGAGACTGCAAAACACAAGGGGAAAAAAAACCCCAGCAGTTCATATAAAAGATACACCATTCTGATTTTATTTGAAACTGTTCCATTAGATCTTTCAGCCACTGTATGGAAGATCTTTCAATATGGAAGTTGATAATGATCAGATTTCAGGTTAATTATATCCTATCCCATCCATTCCATAAAGAGGAATACAGAATCTCAAAAATTATACCAAATTACAGGGACCTCAGAAAGCTTACTAGTGGCTAAAGAGAAATTTAAGTACTAAATAACTTCTCTACTTAAATAAAAACCACCCAAAATATTATATACTGTATTTGTAAAGACAAGTAAAATAATTTAGCACATCTTTAAGTAAAGAAAAAAAACTTTATAGCCTCCCTACTATGGACACTTCATTAGTAACCTGCTATCTGCAAAGAGTGACATTTCTTCTGGCTTTCACTATACCTACATGTTGCCCATAAATACAGGCTGGGCAGACAATGGATCGAGAGCAGCCCTGAGGAGAAGGACTTGGGAGCGCTGGTGGACAAGAAGCTCAACATGAGCCGGCAATGCGCACTTGCAGCCCAGAAGGCCAATTGCATCCTGGGCTGCATCAAAAGAAGCGTGGCCAGCAGATCAAAGGAGGTAATTCTGCCTCTCTACTCTGCTCTCCTGAGACCCCACCTGGAGTACTGCCTCCAGTTTTGGAGCCCACAACATAAGAAGGACATGGACCAGTTGGAGCAGGTCCAGAGGAGGGCCACAAAGACGATCAGAGGCCTGGAACACCTTTCCTATGAGGACAGGCTGAAAGAGTTGGGGCTGTTCAGCCTGGAGAAGAGGAGGCTCTGGGGAGACCTTGTAGTGGTCTTCAAGTACCTCAAGGGGGCCTACAGGAAAGATGGGGAGAAACTCTTTAGCAGGGCCTGCTGCAATAGGACAAGGGGTAATGGTTTTAAAATAGAGGGAGGTAGATTTAGATGTAGATTTAGATTGGATATAAGTAAAAAAATTTTTACACTGAAGGTGGTGGAACACTGGAACAGGTTGCCCAGAGAAGTGGTGGATGCCCCATCCCTGGAAACATTCGAGGCCAAGTTGGAGGGGGCTCTCAGCAACCTGATCCAGTTGAAGATGCCCCTGCTCACTGCAGGGGGGTTGGCCTAGATGACCTTTAAAGGTCCCTTCAAACCCTAACTGTTCTATGTTCTATTAAAGACAGTAGAAACTAGGGAACTGCTATATTATGCTTCAAAATCCAAGCTCTTTCAGTGATGATGAAAGTAAATAATCAACCTGGTATCTTATCACCTCCACGGTATACATTTGAAGAAATTAACTTCAACTATATGATGTTAAAACCTAAGTTACCATAATAGCTGTAAGGAACCTAAGTCCAAGCACTAACTGATTTTCATAAGGCAACTGAAAACATCCTAATGTTTCAAATGCACTGATTACTAAGAAAAGTAGAATTAACACTCTGAAAAAAAAAAAAAAAAAAAGTAGGCTAAACAACAGGTGCAGTTTGCTGTACTATCAAGTTTGTATCTTTATAAGAGTACAAGTAGAAGAAAACTGCAACATCTGCAAGAATTTTAAGAGTAAATGAGCTTCTAAAGGACCTTCACAACTGACTCCAATGACGTAAAAAGTTTGGATAATGCGCTCCTGTAGTTTTCTACACTGTCTTCACTGACACTATACTATAAGGTCAGAAATATAGCACACTAAAAAGGTATCTAAATTTAATCTTTAATATGATTGCTCTGCATTAAAATTTTTAGGAATATGCTAATCCGAGATTCTTACTGTCTGCAAAATCACAATAAGAAATGAGCTGTTAAATTTTTCTCTATTTAAATGTTTCAAAATATGCCATAGACGGTTTGAGTCTTTCATTTCAAATTGAAAACAAGTTTAATTTTATGGGATGTTTCCAAGGAAACAGTATTCTGAACATGATAAACCCAGTTTCAGATGAATCCAGTTCTACATAGAGGGAGGGGAGGGGGGAGAGTCATGCAGTCATCTTGCATAGTGCTTGAAACTGTTATTCCTGTAACATTTTGCTTGTGATTCCTATAATATTTCTAGAAAGATTTTCATTTACAGACATCACTCTCACTTTCTGAGGCTGCACAATTTCATCTTGTGACATTTCTACTTAAGCACTAAAGCCCTTTTGGGGGCCGTACTGTCAGAAAAGAAAAGTCAAAATAGACAATAATATAATGTAAGTCTGGGCTGTACTATGATTATCCTCTATATGCTGTATTTATGCAAACGAGCCTCATAAGAAAGCAATAACTTAAAAGACTTTGCAAGAAGCAGGGACTAAGAAATTAAAATATTCCCTTAACTTTCTTTTTAAACTAGAAATTTTCATTTCTAGAAAACATCAAAGAAATAAAAGTCTCTTGTTCCAGCTTGACAGTTTCTGACCAGTTAAACACAAACCTCAAATATACATTTCGTTGCTCTTCATTTCTGTCAAATGTCTGGTCTCATATACTCAGGTAAAAACTGCCACAGTTTAAGAAAAGATAAACTTGTTGATTCATGATGTAATTTCTTGTTGCAGCTGCTGCAATTCAAATGAAGGCACTAATGCAACAAAGTTACTTCAGACTTTATCAGATTCTACTCTGTACAGAAGTACTCTGCTAATAATGCCACAAGACATACTTCTGTCTAAATAGAACCTGAATGAAGTTTGCATGTTTTTATAGCAAATGCCTGTTATTGTAACAAATAACTGCTGAGGACATACCAAAACTATAATCTTAAGACTGCACAAAGTTTTTACATTAAATTAGAAGTGTACAAAACATACAAACAGAACAGCAACTGACTATGTTCTGTGTTTTGTTTATTGGTTTACATTTTTTTTATGAACAAGAAAATGGGCATACTGGATGCTAAAGGAAAAGTCAACCTACTGCAACAGAAACAGTTTGCAATAAAAAAGTATCATTTCTGTTTATAGAGTTGCACATGCACGCTCTAGAAGACAACAAAGTATTTGTATTTCACAAACAGGACGCAAATGCACTAAACCATCTCAGGCTAATTCATAGGCATGGGTGTAATGAAAACTCAAATTTAATTCTCATGGGATTTGTTTGTTTTGGATATTTTTTTCCTTTTTTATTTCTTCACCCACTTCATCACATACACAACACATACCACAAGATACTGCCAACTCAACAGATCACTGATTGTATGGTCAGTGTTAAAGAACTGCCATAATCCGACAGGTGTCTAAAGCCTTATTAACACTGCTTTACCAAAAAGTATACTGATTATTTGCATCAGTTGCCGTAGTTAACATTTTATTTTAGTGCAGAACATTTAACAAAACTTATATATGCAATATAAAGCACACCCATGAAGATCCGCATCAGTACAACCACACCACAGACTAAACAAACATGCTCACAGAAGTGTAAGTGCTATCTACTAAAAGACTACAGCCTTTCCAAAGTTAAGCTTTCATTTTTTTTCTCTGGATTGCTTACCACTTCCAATTCTTGTTTTCATTCTTCTTTAAAAAAAAAAAAAAAAAAAAAAAA
>WHYT01014630.1:0-19659 GCA_009806455.1 Tetrax tetrax
TAAAGAAGCTTTTCTTCTTGCCCTTCACGTCGCTGGCCAGATTTAATTCTGTCAGGGCTTTGGCCTTCCTTACCTGATCCCTGGCTGCTTGGACATTCCTCCCAGGCTACCTGTCATTGCTTCCACTCTCTGTAGGTTTCCTTTTTGATTTTCAGTTGGTCCAGAAGCAGCTTGTTCATCCATGCAGGCCTCCAGGAATTTTTGCTTGATCTCCTCTTTGTTGGGATGCATCGCTCCTGAGTTTGGAGGAGGTGGACGTAACACTTATGGGTTCCATAATGTTTATTGTAGTGTTTCTTTATTTCATATTTTTAAAGACATTTGATATTTCTCTATCATGTGCTCAATATTGCTCTCATTTATGGATTTTTCAAGGGTTCTGAAAAAAAAATACACATTGGGCCAGCTATTTAATTCAAGAATATTTTATTATGCTTCTTGGACACCGAAGGGAGGAAAAGAATATTATCTTTTATACATCTAGATCTAGATCTAGAAAAACCTAGTTTAACCTAGAAGAAATAGAGAACAAGTTTGATGCTAATGTAATCTTCGGTATTTCACAAAATGTGGGTAAAGAGACAATATTAAAGTGTCTTTTAATGAATCAGAAAGTAGGAAATAAGTAGATCATTTGAGGAGTAGTACCAGAATTTGATGGCAGAATATTTTTTTTAATTGGTCAAAATACAGATTTGAATTAACCACGTTTCACACATTCGTATTGACTTTCTCAAGTTGTTTCAGTCAACTTCTCTCTTTAATTTCTCCTCTTCTTAAAAACAGTAATGAAAAAAAAAATTTATTTTTTACTTTAGGCAAAGTATGTAAAAAAAATACATTATTTTCATTATATGTAAGGAATCTAAAGAAATTAGAATTATTTCTTTAGTAAAATAAATAAACAACTGTGCATCTTGGTAAGTTTCTAAGCACAAATTAACTACAGGATTCACTGGAGTTATATCACAGTGAAGGAAGTTCTTATTATCTTAAATTAATTATTCTATCTGCCTAGATATTAGTGATATAGTGGTGAAGAGTAAATAAGTATATAATGAATTAAATTTGATGGAAAGCCAATATATTGCCATGTTTTAAAATTTTTGTTATTCAAATTCATTAAGCAAGTATAGTGGGAAATGACAAGTGCGGAAAAGTGTTTTTTTATTTAGTATTGTAATTAGAAGTTTTAAAAGCTTCAAGATCTATTTGTAAGAACTGATTTTTTTTTTAAATCTGCTTTTTATTTTCTTAATTTTTAAATTACTTTATGATAAAAAAATATTTTGTCAAAGTACTAGACTTATATTTTCTTATGCCTGAGCACAGTGTTGTTGCATGGAATGATTTCTATCTAACGGAAGCATGAGCCCTGCAAGTTGCATTTTGTAAGGTATTTCCCTTAAAAAAAAAAAAAAAAAGTACATAATCTATCACTGACTTTCACAGTTCATTAAATAAATTTTAGTTTATCCAAATTTCCCATGAGGTTAAAGCAATTTTTAAACCCTGCGTTAGTTCACCTTAATGTTCAAATCATCTATTTTACAGTTTTCCCTCGAAGCTGTTTGTCAGAATGTTTAGAGTCACTTTAAAAGCTTTGTATACCATGGTGAGCTTCAGATATCCAATGCCACTTATTTGTTTTCTATGCATTTTTCCTTCTACAGTCATTCTCTCCTATTTTTAGATATACTTCCTCATTCTTTTTGATATGATTCATGAAGACTATTTTTAAAATGTATGGTGATCGCTGCATCATGAAGATGAGATCCTTTATGTTTTATGAATGTGAGATTATGAAATGTTGTGAGAAAATGCTATCTTCTCCTATTCTTTCCCTGTACCAGTAGATCTCGTGTATCACTTTCACAAATACATGCATCTCCTTAGAATTCTAGAGCCTCTAGGACCTTTGAAGTCAATAGTGTTACACGGAGTTGCACCATCTGTAACGGTAAAATGATACTATTTTTAATAAATTGAGAAGAAGATCCAAATAATGGACTATGCCCTTTTTTTTCCTCCCAAAATAAAATTATGTAATTTTTGCATTATATGTTAAAAACAATTTATTTTGAACTTGCATACCTTTTTTAAAAAAGTATTATTTATAAACTGTTTCTTTACATTGATACTTTTTGTAATGTATCTAGGTGTAGAAACATTGAGGACATATAAGAACTTAAATTACTCATTGACTTGGGAACAATTCACACTAGTTACTGTCTACTTCATTTCATCTTATTGTTTGACGTGGAAATTTCCTCTTCTATACCCATGATACTCTGGAAAATATAATCTCCTTTTTAAATGGCTTGTAGATCATATGCTCAACTCTGGGAAATTGGTTCCAATAAAAGCTCTATTTTGTTATGCTGGGCAGCAAATCCTTATTATAGGAGCCATCTTCGTTATTCATTGGCATTTTCCTAACTTAAAGCTTCCTCCAAGTAGCGTTAATGTTTGATGATGGAAAATGAAGACCAATAAGCTGTACAGTGTATGTGTTTCGTAAAATGAATGGGCCTTTTGGGAATAGAAGAACTGCAACTTCAGTGGTAACAATTATGTTTTTAAGGCCCAAGACAGAAATAAAATGTTGAAATGGGAAATTAATGCAAAAGCTTAGGAGGAAAATTATGAAAAGCTTAGAATCTGAAAGCATAAAAATCATTGTAATGTATCACAGTATCTGTTTATGAAAGATCAGTTACATAGGAGCTAAGAGTTATAAATAAGATTACAGTATCCCATTTTCCTAACATCAAATATTGGCTAAAAATACTTTTGTTAAAAATGTGCATTATGTGAGTTCTACTTCCTTTTTGCTCGGGTTCCATTTTCTCATTGCTTAAGATAATAATTAAACACAGAACATTTTGTGAATCAAAGATCACTCCAATTGCTTATTTAGTGATGCATAGATAATGATAGATTATATGGATATAACAAAATATCAGTTGGATGTTGAAACTTCAGAGTAATTTATGATATTATTTTAGACATGATGCTCTTATTGTCAGTCTGTATATGTTGTCAAAGCAAGAAAACAAAAATCAGCAGTGAGATGAGAGTTGATTCCTAAAAGAAATACCTTAAAGAACATCTGCAAATCCATACTATGATAATTCTTGAAAATTTGTGTATTAAAATCTCTGTTGGTCAGTGCTGGCTAGTGTCATCTTGCTTATTTTTCAGTTTGTTATGCTGTTGTTCATTTGAGTTAAAGAGAGTCTATGATGGCTGGCAGCAGTTAGCAATGGTGTAGATGGGGATATAATATGCTGAATAACCTTTATTAATAAAGACTTCCATAAAAGCAAAAATTATATTAAAAATTCCCAGCCAACTTAATAGCAATTAAGTTAATCCTTTTTTGGATTTATTTCATCTGATTAAACTTTTCATGCTGTAGGATCTGCATGTGTATTTCCCTGTGCAGTGTGTGCTTATGCCATGTGCAGGACAGAATCCCTTTTTTAAAGCAGTTTTAAGCTTCCAGTTGTTGAGAAGCAAACCTTTGGTTTACAGGAGTGCATAGCAGACGTCATTCACTTGTGCACATCTGGCTTTATATTAGTGCTGGAAAGACTTGAACATATATCAGAAGGGGCAGAAAATAATTCATTTTTGTGTCAGTGAGACCCCATCCCAATTCAGGCTGAAGCTATTGTACTCAGAGTTTTGCACAAGCACATTAAAACAAATAAATAAATATAGGATCTCTCATCCTGATCAAAATATTTAGAAGTATGAATGATAACATCAAAAGATGTTGTGGTCTCCCACGATGTGGTAGGAAGTTTGTGTCAGAGTGAGAAACCAAAGACAGACAACTTAGTTGTTGTTAGTTCCTTGCACTTTGACATCACATCAGTATATGAATAGCAAACAAACCTTTCAGGCAAGGCAAGACAAGTCCCTACAAAATTGTAGGGCCATAAAATTTAAAGAGATTTTAGGCTTTCTGGATAGTGCACGGGGAAAGATAAGCTCTTTCAAACAGGGTCCACACCAGGTAGCAGAATCAGCAGGAGCTGCGAGAAGCCAGCATTTGCCCGTTGTCCAGTTAGAGATGTACTAGGTGATGGGAAATGTTGAGATGAGGAGATGATTTTAAAACTCGAATCTCAGATCTTCACAGGCATTCCCTTGAAGTCCCCAGGCCTGAGATTCTGTCTCACTAGTAGGTATCTATTTAGCCTATCTGCAAAGCAATGTTTTCAGTTTTCAAAATACTTGAGGCAGTTGCTTTGTTTTTTGTCCAGTGTGTAGGTGCAGTCCCTGATTAGCACTTTCAGACTGAGCGATTCTGTTCACAGCATACAGGTAACTAAATTCTGCTTAAATCCTTTCAAGAACATAAACTGGGGTGAGGAGCAGGGAAATTTGGGGTGGAGGTTTACTTTTAATACTTGAAGTTCCCCCTCTCTCTTCTTAGAGGAAAGCCATAACAGTAAGTCAAAGTCACATATCCCTGTCTTTTGTTGTTTTTCTATTTTTTGCGCAGCACTGAGGGGAAAAAAAAAGCACCAATTGCTAAAGCATTTTCTACCAGTAGTGAGGCTATGGGCAGCTGAGGGAGTCTGTATAAGTGATTTATCTTTAATTTTGTAAGCTGACAATTCTGTTTATTGAAAAGAATAAAGAAACACATTGTTAACTTTGCAGTAAACTGGAAACTACTGCTGAAAATTGCCAGTTGAGCAGTGGTCAGCCCGGTAATTTAGAAAGAAGTTGTTCTGGGTTTTCCAGCAGCCAGATTGCTGCTAGTTTTGTGGGCAATTCTCCATTCAAATAAATTCTTATTTTGCATACAGTTCACAAAAAAAAAAAGAGCTATATAAACAGAGACATTAGAATACCTGACTAGTAGGTGGAAAATAGTAAAAAAACACAGAACATTGGTATAGTCAACATTATGAGTTTAATAGGAAGCTATTACTATTGATTTATTTTTTTTTTTATTCACCATCCTTAAAAAGATTTGCATTTTTCTAATGCTTTTTTTTTTGGAGAATATCTTTCAGCAAATTGCTTCTGTCTGATCTGTGTAATAGAGTCTTGGTGCTAACACAGATCAAAGCATATCAGATGTTTCAGAGTGCACGACTTAATCAAATGTGACTTACATAATTTTTAGCAATTTAAGCATCCAGCAAAGTATCATCCTGGGGCACTGGTGGCAGACGTAGGTAGAAAACTGAGTGCACCTGACTGAGCTTTTTGAAAGGAGGGCTGGGGCAATGCTCCCTCACGGAGCACAATGTGCTGCACAGGCAGCCACGCGTATGCTAGGCCACTTGGGTGGAAATAAAATATCTGATTTTTAGATGTATGGCCTTTTTAGGTTTTGTCTCCTAACTAAAAGCTAAGTGATAGAAATCCATTACATTTCATGAGCTCAGCTCTGCCTCCATCTCTCATTCAGAATAGTGCCCATCATCATAGTCACTCTGACTGTCTCCTGTGGCTTTGGGAAGAAACCTTGAGAGCTGACTTTTCTGTTCTTTTTTTTTTTGTTGTTGTGTTAAAATGCAAGGTGAAATAACCAGTACCAATTTTTTATTTCACCAGAAGTTGTTGGCCTTGTACTAATGCTGTCTGCCAGCCTTCCCTCAGAACAGCAGCAGAGGATTTAGTTTATTATTTAACAGAAGAGAGGAGAAGCGTTGCTTCTTGTCTTGTTTTATTTTGTCATCAGTGATTTTATTTTGCTGTGCGCTTGCTTCAGTAGTTCAGGAGTCCTCAAGAAACAATACTACTCTTCACTTCAGATCACTCTTTAAGCACTGAAGAAGTTATCCTCGTGACCAGATGGGTTTGCATTATTATCATGTGAGTTGACTGTTAATGGACAGGCTGTTCATTGGCTTCACCACCAGCCTAATCAGTTCATTACTGAGCTTAACAAAAGTGCTTCTTTTCCACTCTATTTGCACGAAAAATACTTCTGAAGCAAACAGATGGGCACTTGACTGCCTTTACTATCAATGTGTACTATGTGCTGCACTTTAAATGGCTGGCTAGCAGTGTTCCCAGTCTCTTCCCTTCCTGAGATCTTGCACTGCTACAATTCAGGTTCATGACTGCAGAGATTTTACATGTTCATTAAATAATGCAAGACTAAGGAAGACACATATATGCATCCAGACACAGAACCTTAAAAAAAAAAAAGGAAAAGAATTCTTATAGTCTTACAGGAGTTTAACTTTTAATGCTATTGAGCAAATGATGACTGAAAGTAAAAAAATTATTGTAGCAAAAAGTTTAAGGGTAAATTGAATATTTTTGTTAGTTTTTCTCTATTTTCTACATAGGCATCTCATACAAAATATTAATGGCTTATGACAGGTAAATGCGTTTTGCTGTCTAAGTGTGTGAATTAACATGATAGCAGCCATATTCCTACAATAAAATTGTTTAGAAGATTGAACTGGATGTGTTTTTATCACTTCAGTATTATCCTCTCCAAATTGTCACATATCCGACAGAATTACACTGGTTTTTTCTCACTCTTTTTTTTTTTTTTTTAAAGTATGAATTCATCCACATGCACCTGTCCTCGCAGGAAAAATCTAAACAACACAAGGTTATCCTTTATTTTACATAAAATACACGCAGGTCAAAAGAGTAATCACCACCTGTGGATTCAAGTCCAGAATTCTTACATTGTTGCTCCAATATTTAGTATACTTCCATTCATTAATGAGGAGTAATTGTTGCAAAGTTTAGTTGTGTTTCAGTATCAGCAGACAAATCTTTCAGACAAATAGTATTAAAAATGCTTTAAGAGGAATACAGTTTTTGTTCATCAAGGCAATGCATAGGCTCAGAGTTTGCATTTAGGTGTAAGTAAGTAAACGCTACAAACAAGAGAAAAAGACAATATGTCTTCTGTCTCCTGGTTCAGAAAGTTTGCCACTGAAAACTGGTTCATATCTAGCTTAAGAAAGGACTTGTTGATAAATACGTTATGAAATAAGAAGAAGCAAGAAGGGAGTTTATGATAGCAGAAAATTTATTACTTAAGCTGGCAATTCTTTCATTTCCACAGTAACAATTTAGGTAAAAGACTAAAAGTAATTAAAAAAATAAGACGGATAGCAGAATTGTCTTGTCATACCTTGTGTAAGGTATACAAGGTCACTACGTCTTGTCTGTTTAGAAGGGCTATACTGCTTGACCTGAGCCATTCAATAGATAAAGGAAGTTTTGGTATGACACTTGTACATGAGGAAATCCCACTTTAACAAAAGCAAAATATTTTTAGAAATGCATCAATTTGATAACATTTAAGACAGGGAAAGGATATCTTACTACAGTCAAAATGGATCTATTGGAACATTTCAGACTCGAATGTTTTATTTTTCAGTAGAGAAATTCTTAGAATTATTTTAAACATTATACATTATAAGATAAAATGTTTTTGTATTCTCATACTTCCATCAACTTTTCAGTGTTTGCCTCATAAAATTTTTAATAACAATTTTTTTTTTCTTCATTCTACTTCATGGATTTTCCATCAGAATGAAAAACCTGTTTTCAAGCTGGATATTGGATGTTGTTACAGTTACAGTGATACAATGTCCTTCATGTGGATATACTTTCATGAGTATAAAGTGCCTTATATTGATATAATTAATTTTACATTTTAGTATGTGTAAAAAAAAAAACCCCGTAAACAAGTGCCTCTTTTGGACATTGTTGAGAACTTATAAGGAATTTCTGATATTAGCTATTTATTACTGTGTATGCAGAATGGCATATGCATCATTGTTGATGAGATTCTTTATTATATTAATCTAGTGAAACAGTGGTGAATCTACAACTTTCAACTTAAATTTTTACAAGATTTTTATTATATTTACAAAATGTTGCCATTTTGTTTGGTTTCCTACAAGTAAGTACGAAATACAGCACCTACAGGCAAATGCTTCCAGTCAAATGCAGGTGTGTTGTCTTTGTGTGGTCCATTATCCGGTCCTAGAAAAGTAGAGCTTGATCCTATGAATTCTTTTTCAGATAAACCCTAATAATTGCTCTTTAGAGCAACTTTGTCATGTTTCATCACTTGAGGCCCAATCCAAAGCTCCTGGAATTCAACAGGAGTATTTATGTGGGCTTCCATGGGCTGTGGAACAGGAGGTGAAAAGGAGCTCCCAGTCTCATTATCCAGTGAGAACTAGAGGAGCTAATTTCAAAAGGTGAAGTAGATATTGATCTCCTGTGTGAAACTCTATTACATGGTCTTCCAAACACTTGGACTATGCCCTGGAATGGTTGTACAAGGTTCTGGCTTAGTATGCAAGTCACGTTGGCAGACCAAGTGTGAACCTAACAATCCCCTGAAATTTTATAGCCTACAAATTCTGGCTAACCTCCTTAACCTTATTTCATGCCTAGCTACTCAATAAATATTGTGGTGGTGTATGTTTGTTTGGAGGCAGATTCTCCTAGGTATTAATGCAAAAGGTTTGTATGTGTTAACCCAGAGAAAGCATAATTTCAGGATCAGTCCCCTTGACTCAAGGCTTCTCCACAGTGTATGCGTGAATGTAATTTTGTCAGCCTGAAGGTGCGAAGTGGAAGTTAAACTGGATTTGGGGTTCTCTTGTCATAGGAAAGGGAGAGAAATGGCAGAGCTGCAGAGAACAAGATGAAATTGGAGAACATTGGTTTTGCTGCTTCTGCTTCCCTGGGAGAGATACAAGGGGATAAGAATGCTGACTCAGTAGCTGGATGTTCTGGTTTGAAGGTGACTGGAAGTAGTTGCCCTGAGACACAACATAAGTCTCCGCAGCCTCAGCAGGGGCAGCAGCAGCAGCAACAGACCTGTTTTTCCAAGGTTTGCAGCATGACTATTGCTGTTTGCTCTTCTCTTGTCTGAAGCAGCCACCCACTTTGTCTGTGCCTAAAGTTAACTTTGTTCTTCCAGTACTAATTCCTTTTTTTGGTTTTGTTTTGCTTTAGGAGACATATTCAACACTCATTTGTATCCTTGCAAAATCAGTTGAAAAGACATATGGCTTTTTAAAGGGTTTAAAACTACACTCTGGGGATTGATTGTGGCAATTCAACCTTTCCTCCTATACTAACTTTGTAGTCACACTGGGGAAAAGAATTTAAAAAAAAAAAAAAAAGAAAGGTCTGATTCACAGATCTTAAAGTCCATAGAAGATTTCAGAGGGTTTTAGGTCAAAAAAAGCTCTGAAGATCATAGTGAAGATTGGCAAGAAGCATTCTCAAAATAAGTATTTTAAGAAGAATCAGCATCAATTTAATCTACAATAACAAGGGCAGTAAAGTTATCAGCAAAATTAAGTAGTGATGTTGGGTTTGAAAGCTTCCTAACACTTTACTCAGATTGTGTTAATTAATGATGTACTTAAAATAATTAATATTTATTTGATTCAGTAGCCATTTCTTTGTTACACAGGATAATATCTATCACATTGTCCTTGTTTTGGCAGGGATGGAGTTAATTTTTTCCTCTCAGTAGCTGGTATGTTTTGAATTTAGTGTGTGAAGAATGTTGATAAACACCCTGATGATAGGAGTTGTTGTGAATGAGACCAAGGACACCTAATTTGCAGATGCAGGAAGCTGGGAGAAAGACAGACAGAATAATTGATCCAAACTGGCCAAAGAGAGTATTCCATGCCATAAACGTCATGCTCAGTATATAAGTGGGGGCTGGCCAGGGCGGGTATCTGTCTTCCTGGCATCCATCTTTCTCTCTTCAGTTTGCTGGCATCATTCCCTCTACCTTGCAGGCTCCCTTTTGCTCCTTTGCCTGCTGCTCGGTTTTGTTTCCGTGATCGCTGCTCGGGACGGGCTGTATCAGTCATTGGGACATCGGGTGGTGAGAAAACATACATTGTTCACCTTGTATATTTTAGTATCCTTATATTATGTTATTATTGTAGTTTTCCTTTGTTATTTTAGTAAATTGTCTTCATCTCAACCATCGAGTTCTCCTTCCTTCCCAATTCTCTCCCCCATCCCGCTGGGGAGGGGGAGGGTGAGCGAGAAACTGTGTGGTGATTTGGGCTAAACTATCATACACATATGGAAGGTAAAAAGTACTTAAGATTGAAATTCTAAGACTAAATCTTAATTTGAGAAACACTAGGATTTTCTTATACTTTTGTTGTTAGAGTAATTCCTAAATAACTTTGAAATTCGTATATTCTTGAAGTCATTGGCTTTTATTTACGTTCACATTAGTGTCCATGAAAAAGTTCCAGCATAATAAAATATTTCCTAGCACTTTCATTTCTTTCAGTGATATATGGTCATTTTCTATAGCAGTATTTTGTCTTTTCTTTAGAGACAAAATGCCTGAAGGCATTGGGGGATGTTCCTTCATAAAATAAAAGTGCTTTATGTAGCCAGTGTATTTTGGCAATTCTGACTGTTTCAATCAGATGTTCAAAATTATTCTTGTAAGCAGCTGTCAGACAGGTATGGTAAAATGTTTTTTTTTTCCTTACCCATTGTATATGAAAGAATTAGAACAATAAAATCTACCAAGATTGATTTTTGCAGTCTGTTACACAGTAATTCAGTAAGGTTGAAATCTGACATTTGTTGATTTAAGATTAGCAGTAGTCAGCCACAGGGAAAAAACAATATATTATATGCTTTTCTTTCTGACTTATGTTGCTAATTCCTATAAAATGTCAAATTGAAGGTGACAAAGAGTAGATGATCTCCTGTCCAAGACTGTAACGAGGGAAACCTTTGTCATGTGACTTGCAAACTGTTGCAGAACATCATTTTTGCTGACAGCAGAGCAGTGATTTTGTTTTCATGCTGGTAAATCTGAACACACCTGTTGTGGTTTTGTTTAGTGAGGCGGGGCCTAAGGTGGTAGCTGAGCTACGACAACACCAAATGAATTTTGGTGACATTTACTGCTCAGATCCCAGCTTTTCTTCTTCTAGTCACATGCTTAATATTCTTTTACTGATTCCCCATTCCAAGACAACATACAGTGCAAATATACTGAAGTGTACTATTCAGGCAACTTCTTTCAGATTGATTCCCAGAAGAATAGGTCCCATACAGCTTGTTGTTCACTGCTTAGTTATAAAATAAAGTACACACTGTACATGGCCAGAAGAAGAAAGAAATTAGATATATCAAACACAACTGGCTTATGAACTTCCACACCTTTCCCCTTTTTTTAATTGTTTAAGGCAAACACCTTAACAACAACTAAACTGCCTCTGAAATATGAACCTGCACTGACATCATCTAAGTGCTGTCACAAAATTGATGCAGGTTATACAGTTCTTAAGATCTGCTGGATGTTAATATGTTTTGAAGGCAGGATAGAGCACTTCACTCAGCAAGTCTGTTCTTTACTTAGTCCTACCTTTCTGTTTGCTCAGTGTGAAAAGAAAAATCCTTTTTTATATTTTCTTCTTTCAAAAAAAAAAATACTGGTGTGCTCTTGAATTCCTCTGGTTTGTTTGTTTTGTCCTTTTTGCACTTAGTATGTTTTGGATAGACAACATATTTTCAACAACATTATGTATTTGCATTTAGTGGGTATTTGTGAAATGGCTGGTTTGATAAATACTGCTCTAAATGGCTTTTATCTTTTCTATCACAAGAACTCTTAATTTTTGGCAGAAGAGAAGGAGAAAACTTTACAGAAACAGCATTCTTCTTCAAGTTAGATCCTAGATCTCTGCTGAGAAATCTATGTCAAGAAAGGCAAACTATTTCCACAGAAAAGCACCTTATCAAAACTGCAGTTATTCATCAGAAAAGATTTATAAGGAAATACTTCATCTAGTCTCATTTCTTTCTGCACTAATAACTGTCTTTAATGCACGAGTCTTTGAATCCCTTCCAGTTACATGCCTGGGCCTCAAAGATTAGAGGTGTACCCTTCCCTAACAGTTATCTCATTTGCAGTTGCCTGATCAACACTCAGCCCTCAAGTACAAGTTCAGTCTTTCATAACATTAATTTCTGATAGCCAACTTAACATATGGGACACTTGAAAATATTCTCTTGAAGCAGCAAGGATATAGCATCCTTTACTTGTATATTTTTTAAGTCCTTCAGTATCCTACTGGGTTAACAAAAAAAAAAGAAGAAAAAAGAAGAAGCAATGGAAAGACAAACTTAATGGTGCTTGCCTTTTTTTCTCCTCACAATAACAACATTTCTTTCAAAGTGTTATTTATCATCTTTTAATACATAGATTTTATTTAATGTCAAATTAGTGTATTATTTCACATTATTTCTAGATATTATAGCTAATAGAAACTAAGCAATAACTCTAAATCTTTGTTGCAACAGGCCATTATGCAATTTTATGCACATTATTCATTGTGCACTCTTCAGTATTGAGATAGTACAATAGTATAAGATATTCATGACTTCTAATGACTTTTTTACTGATGGCTAATGTGATATTCATTATTGTAATGGAATAATTTCTAAGTACTATGTGCTTGTTATAAGGTTGTTTCTGGAATATAAGAATGAGATTAATACAGAGTAAATTGACAAGCAAGATTTAGTCTTCATCAAAAAATTAGTGTGTGTTTGGGGTTAATTCTTGTACTTCTAAATGTAGAGATTTTACCTACTTCCTCTCTGATTCATAAAAAAACCTCATTGTGTCCAAGATATTAAAAATTTAAGTGCAAAAATATCTATGGTAGGCACTGTAAAGGAGTGGGAATATTTCAGAGGAAACATGCTGAAATAAAACATCTGGGGAGTTACCTGAAAAAGACAGTCTAGGAATGGTTGGTAAGACTTTTTGTAAGATAATCTTATTTGTTGCTGGTTTTGAAATAATCAGTCTTTTGGTTCTGCTTAGCATGAGCCAAACCCATCTGGAACTTATTGAATATGCACATTTAATCCCCCAAACCTAGTAGAAACTGAAAGCATGAGATAGACACTTGAAAGGGAATGGGTGAAAAGTAATCTGTAACCACGACAAATAGTATTGCCAAAAAACCTCATTCATCCAATTACTTTCCAAGTCTGTGTTATACTGAATGTCTGTATTTTTTATTCTTCTTCCCAAAATGCATTGGTAAATCTTTCCTAAATCAAGAGAATTAGTTCAGTGTCAATTCAGCAAACAACTTCAGCATAAATTAAAATTCTACCTTTGCACTGTCCCTAATACTAGACGTGAAATGTTAGGAGAATTTAAGGACTAAATGACTTTTCAAAAATACAATAAAAATATATTGGAGATTATTGCATAAACTAGTAGAGCAAAATCTACTTTTGTTTCTTCATTTTTAACCTTTCAGATTGATGGTTAGAAGTAAAAAGGAATCTCAACATTCTAAAAACACCTACAAGAAAAATAGCAAAAAGGGAGAGTAGAAAGTACTGTTGCTAAAGCCAGATGTGGTAAGTAAGATCCATGTCACATTTATCAGTACTGAAATCTTCCACCAATATCCCAGGAAACTACAGGTACTGCACAGTGTCCTAGGCTTTGTCTCATTCAGTCTGGACGGTGAGGTTAAGGTATGAATGATGAGACTTCTCTACTCCTGAGCAGTTCTATTCTTTTTGAGATACCCATTTCTGCCTTCTTCCACAGGTTGCTGTGCACTCACCAAAAGTCAGCTCTCATCTGGTAAGTGGAGTTTCTTGATAAAGTTCCCTGACGAATTTAATGACGTTTCTTGTGAATGGATGAGTCAATAAGACTGTACCCCCTGACGACAGAGGACAGGATCACTTGGTGAGATACAGTTGTTTGGGCACATTTTTCATGCAAACAGACTTACACTGAGTATAACTGTTTGAGCATCACTTTGAACCTAAATGAACAAGCTCTACTGAGTAGTATGGTGTACTAATTTGAGTGTTATAGTGCTTTGGTGTTCTATGTGACTCATCTCACAGTAGAGCAGAAAGGTTGATGACCCTGCATACATCTTCTGAGGTTTCTTTGTGGTGTTAACAGGCCTTCTGCTAATAGAAACATTTGCTCTATTTATAAGGAGAGTGATTAATCTTAATCTTTGTGCTAAATTGCTATGGCATTCCTCTGCCTTTAATTTGCACGCACTTTGAGAGACAGTCCTTCTAAAGAATAGTGTTAGACAGTGATCATTCAGGGCTTGCTACATTTGGCATAAAAGTTGTACCAAGAGCTAAGGACTTTTGCTAAGTCTGGGCCTCAAAAGATATCAGATTGGCAGGAGAAGTAACTACTGCTGCATGAAATTCCACAGCTTGTGCAGCCAGCAAAAGTCAAAAACCTGTCTTATTACTGAAAGAGAAGAAGTACCAAATCTTATATAGGATCAGAAAGGGTAGGCACCATCTGCTACTCTGTGGAGCAGGATTATAAAATATGTCAGTCATACTGTTGCTGAGAAAAGCAGAGAAAATGCTGCATGTCGCTGCATCTGTTATCACAGGTACAGCTTCCAGGGTAGAAAAAATATGCCTGATACAGTGAAGAGAAATTGCTACTGGTGGTTATGTGAGCCTCGGTACTCTTGCAGGTTCAACCTCTACATTCCAGGAATAGTCTCTTTCCTGATGGAGGAGGAAGCATACAGAGAAACACAAGGGAGATCTAATACTTAATTTAGTTCTTGTCAGTAGTGAATTTTTTTTTTTTACTGTATGATGCCATATCCATCCTACTGCTAAACTAATGACTTAATGTACGAAGTATTTGAAAGCTCCCAATTGAAAATTTTCACAGATGTTGATTCGTTCTACATCTGCTCAAAGATCTGTTAAAAATCCATGACATTCAGGTTCTCAAGAGACCTGCATTCAACACAGGCATCAGCTTTGTTGGAGGCACACTCTTGGACAAGGACAGTCTGACCAAGGTCTGAGGCCAGAAGGTCAGATTTAGTAATGGACGACTGCTGTATTTGCAGAGAATACGGCAGATTAAAGGGGATAGGGTGTTCAGTATAAAGATGCATGGGGTGCACAGATAAGTCCTTGTGGTGCTCTATAAAAAGGCCTTTATTTTATTCTTTGGGTAAGGCCTGGACCAGTGATGGTGTACTGTTGAAATAATACTGGAATAACTGAAAGAAATTGAGATAATAACAAATGAGTCTGAATCTAGTTTCTTACTATAGTTTCAAGTCCTTCAAGGGATGCGGTTGGAGTTTCCAGAAATAACATTTTACTGATGGCTCTGAAGACTATGGGCTCTCTTCTTCTTCCCTCAGCTCTTAGTGAATGACAAAAATCCATGACAAGTTAAAGGAATGATCTTATTCTCATATGTGACTGTGGCAGAGAAGTTGGTTCATGCTGTAGGGTTTATAATTTTTGGAATGCTAAAGGAGAAAAGAGACAAAATTTAACTGTTTTTTTCCTGTTCAACATTTCAATTTTATCTTCCACAAGCATAGCCTGTCCAAATGAGTGAGTATTTCCCTCAGAAAGCCCAGTTTCTGATGGAATTTACAGAACATCTATCAGTTTTAAAGATCTAATTACATGTAAATCCATAGCACTGCTGATCAGATTCTGACTCTGCATTGCCATTTACACTGATGCAATGTATCTGAGCTTAGAAAACTTGCAGTCCATTTTTCATGAATATTAGTCACAAACAGATCCACAATCATCGGATTCATTGAACAGCAGGTAATAAAGATATGTTTAGAAATGATGTAAGGGATTTGATTGCCCTTCTCCTGGTCCCACTCTTACACTTTAGTTTCTTGGCCTTATTTTGTTGCAAAACTAGTTATACTGCTCTGTACATTTCAGATTCTGTACACTCTTTCTCGAAAAGCAGTTTCTACGGAAAACCACACTCAGAAACTTAACAGATTCATGTTAACTGACAGAAGACAAAATTATCATTTCTGTATCTACATAGACGTCTGTAATGATTTTAGAACAACAATACATAAGACCTAAAAGATATGTGAGATGTGAATAGGAACGAATCTCCTGTTCTCACACTGAAGGAGGCAAAATGTGAAGATTGCTTGGGAAAAAAAAAGCAAAACAAAAAACAAACCCACAAAGCCCTCCCACCCTTTTGGAAAATTCCCTTTTGGAATTACATTATCTATGCACATATATATAGTGCATATCTCTATTATATGTATTATCTATTACATACTCTTAAAAAAAAGAAAGAAGCTATAAAATTGGTAGGAGAATTTGGCAAATTTATAGTTATTCATTTACAAATTGCCAGGGATTTTGAGATTCTGGCATCTGTGTTTTTTGATAAGAAAGGAGTCTGCCTTTCAGAAACCCAAAAGCACAGCTGCTCAAAAAAAGTCTTTCCTTTCACTAGAAAATGAACCATAATTTGTATGTCATTCACTGGAAGGACATAAATATGGAAAGCTAAGTTATCACTTCTTTGACAATGCATATTTTGAAAAGCATAATTTTCTTCAGTGGCTTGTATCTCAAAATGAAGGAATATCATATTGAAAAAAAATTCTGAAAATACTCTTTTTAACACATTTAATTGAACTTTATTAGGTCTCAGAAACCATTTCATTAATTTTATTAATCTCCAGGGATGTCTGTATGTTGTATTGCTTAGATATATAGATATTTAGGGAAAGAATACACAAACTGTTTCTATTAGAAGTCAGCTTTTAAGGAATAAGTTTAGAGAGCAGCTGCAGAAATAAAGGGTAGGGGAACAGAATTCTGCAATAAAAACTGATATTCATTTTAAAGAACATAAATTTTGGAGAATTTGGTGACTTTCTTCTGTGAATTACAAATAAAAAAAGTACTAGTTTTCCATTATGGAAAGGAGAAAATACAACTGACAGTGGAAAATTAATGAACAGAAAGAGCAGAAACCACAAAACAAGTAATTTATTGCCTAGATTTTATATTTTATCAAAGATTTGCCAACTAGTAATGCTAGTGTTGATGGTCATGTGTGTAAACATCATGATCTCTCAGCTGCGTTCTCTAGTTCTTTGAACAAATATTAGGACCTGCTTGGCAGAACATAACTATTCCAAGAAGTTGTCTACTAGTACAAAGGGTAAATTTTGTCTTGACATTTGGAGTTTGAACAGCATTTATTTTAACTTGACCATGATTGATAAAAGGACCTCCACACTTCTGGTATGTATGTAGAGAATATATGGGACTGGTGAATCCTAATCTGTATATTAAATCTTCATAAATGTTCATTCTAAAACCTGAAGAGAAAATAAGTTTAGTTGGAAATTGAGAACAGTTATACTCTGTTAACAATAGGAAACTCTGACACAACTACTGAAACTGCTTAATAAAGGCTAAAACTGTAACTCTATAATCCTTACAGTTTCTGAAACAATATTGGTCATTTGGTGTAAAACAAATGCTCCTACATGCGTATAATAAAAATCTGTCCATGGAACTAAATTTCTACCTACAAATTTGTCCAGTCTGTTTGGAAGGTCAAACCCTGCATCTTCCATCTCTTGTTGAGAAAGAATAGAAAGAAAAAGAGAGTGAAATACTTCTAAGATTAATTTATGTAGAGTATAAATAGAACTGTAGTGGTCTGGTCCTTAAATTAATACTTAAATTTGATCACAAGGTATTTTTTTTCTCCAGCGTGTTAAGGACTCATTTATGTTAAGTTTCTTGCTATGTCTGGCTATTTCTATCCTGATGATAAAATGTGAGTCTAACTGTATTTGATCCTGCTTTGCTTTGAAAATTTAAGGGAAATTTTATTATGAAAAGTGTTTTTCTTTAAAAAAAAACCTCAGTGCATCTATTCAGTGTTTTAAATGTTTCTCATAATGATTAAAAGTATTCATCTTCCCTCCTTTAAGTGTTCTACAAGATTTTTATTTTAGTGACTGGTTTTCAAAGAGGAAGAAAAATTCCCAATCCTTTACCCAACTGACTGAAAAGAAGAACGATTTTTACGAAAGAGATATAGAAGTCAACTGAACACAGTACCAGAGAAACCATGCTGGCAGGTTGCTTGGCTTCAAGAGTGTGTTAAATTCTCGAAAATCAAAGATAAAAGGCTTTTCCAAGATAAAATACTGATATTAAAATGCAAGTATAGTATTTATTCTATCAATATTATGAGAACAGGAAGCCATAAGCTCATACATTTCTTTATGATATTGGTGATATTGATTGATTATATTAATATTCTATTATGATATTAATAAATACGAAATGTACTCATTGCATTGAATTTCTATATGTATAAATGCAATGTATCATAAGTTTGATATTTTTAGAGACTGAATTATGCAGAATGGCTCTCTATTTTATAATCGGCAATTACATTACATATTCTTACTGAGTATCTAAGTTGCTGTACTTAGTGGGAAACTCTAGCACTGCTCTTCTGTGGGAAAATTCACTACTGGAGTTTTCTGAGTTCAGCACTGTCCTTGTGATATGTGCTGACTCTGGAAAGCATCCTTCATAAGCACGTGCAGAATTAATTATTTTCCACATATCATCAGTCATTTATTACATCTTCTGTACTGCTGTGGCAGTACAAAATAAAGAGAATTGAAAGCACAGATATGATTGATTTTCTGCTATCTATGAACAGCTCAGTTAATACTCAGTTACTAGTACTAGATTAACAATTTATACTGTAATATTATGCCACTATAAGAATATATGTGTGCACATAATGTAACATATATATAAAAACAGGGACAGAGAGTATAATAGAGTATTTGTAGAATACATATATAAAGAAAATGTGTGTGAATGTGTGCATATACACACATACAAACACACACACGCATATATTTGTAATATGTAGTCACTCAAATGAAGTTTGGGGCTCATTGTTCTCAGCACTGAATATATTTAGAGTAAAAACCAATTACTCCCACAATTTTTTTTTTCTATATGAAGCCATTAAGCATACAGTCGAAGGAAAGGAAACAGGCACTGCAGCAAATTGCCTTGCTCAGGGTCACACAGTCAGTGGGCGATTAGTATTCCCTTTCATATCCAGACCGTTGATATGTCCATCACACGGTGAGGCTTCTGCCCCAGGGATGGTAAGAAGGAAAATATGCAAGATTTTGAAGGACAGTGTTTAAAACCTGAATTATTTCTTTAGGATTCTTACAAATTAATATGATCTATTTCGATTATTCTTAATTATTAAGGAGAAGTTGGCAATTGAGAAAAGAAGTCCCAAGCCATAAGCTGAAAAACTAAATAAGGATATCAGTCCACTGGAAGCAGAGATTTAAAGTTCAGGTAAGCAACAAAGTAGAATAATATCAGTTGGTACCACAGAGATCTTTTAAATGTCTCTGATTTTGAAACTTCATTGTTTCCTTCATTTGAAACTGCATACGCCTGCCCCAGTGTGGGGTCTTCCATGGGCTGCAGGTGGATCTCTGCTCCTCTGTGGGCCTCCATGGGCTGCAGGAGACAGCCTGCGTCACCATGGTCTGAACCACGGGCTGCAGGGGAATCTCTGCAGGGAGCAACATTACTCCTCTCCCTCCTTCTTCACTGGCTTTGGTGTCTGCAGCCATTCCTCTCATACAAAATTCTTCACAATTGGCTCAGGCAGACACCTCTCAGGTTTTCTTCACATCTCCTCTCTTCACTCTTGCTGCCCAGCTGGGCCAAGTTGGGCCCAGAAAACTGCCCAGTGAGCGGCCAGAGGGTGAGGGCCACAAACCCACAAGG
>WHYT01014630.1:30430-47701 GCA_009806455.1 Tetrax tetrax
TTCCCTTTCATATCCAGACCGTTGATATGTCCATCACACGGTGAGGCTTCTGCCCCAGGGATGGTAAGAAGGAAAATATGCAAGATTTTGAAGGACAGTGTTTAAAACCTGAATTATTTCTTTAGGATTCTTACAAATTAATATGATCTATTTCGATTATTCTTAATTATTAAGGAGAAGTTGGCAATTGAGAAAAGAAGTCCCAAGCCATAAGCTGAAAAACTAAATAAGGATATCAGTCCACTGGAAGCAGAGATTTAAAGTTCAGGTAAGCAACAAAGTAGAATAATATCAGTTGGTACCACAGAGATCTTTTAAATGTCTCTGATTTTGAAACTTCATTGTTTCCTTCATTTGAAACTGCATACGCCTGCCCCAGTGTGGGGTCTTCCATGGGCTGCAGGTGGATCTCTGCTCCTCTGTGGGCCTCCATGGGCTGCAGGAGACAGCCTGCGTCACCATGGTCTGAACCACGGGCTGCAGGGGAATCTCTGCAGGGAGCAACATTACTCCTCTCCCTCCTTCTTCACTGGCTTTGGTGTCTGCAGCCATTCCTCTCATACAAAATTCTTCACAATTGGCTCAGGCAGACACCTCTCAGGTTTTCTTCACATCTCCTCTCTTCACTCTTGCTGCCCAGCTGGGCCAAGTTGGGCCCAGAAAACTGCCCAGTGAGCGGCCAGAGGGTGAGGGCCACAAACCCACAAGGTTTGCACCTCCTCCTCTCTGCCACCTGCTTCTTCTTTTACACCACTTCTCACTTTTCCACCCCCACACCTCCCCTTCTTAAATACTTTATCACAGAGGTGTTTTTGTTGAACATTCTGTCACCAATTGGCTCAGCCCTGGCCAGCAGAAGGTCCGCCCTAGACCCAGCCAAGTACACTGGACAAAGGGGAGACATCTAGCAGATTCTTGCAGAAGCTGCCACTGTAGCCCCCCGCCACTAAACAAAACCAACACAGTCATGGAGCAGATTCTCCTGGAAACCACACTAAGGCACATGGAAAATTAGGAGGTGATTGGTGACAGCCAACATGGCTTCACTAAGGGCAAACTATGCCTGACCAATTTGGTGGCCTTCTATGATGAGGTTACAGCGTTGGAGAACAAGGGACAACCTACTGACATCATCTACCTGGACTTGTGCAAAGCCTTAGACACTTTCCTGCATAACATCCTTGTCTCTAAACTGGAGACACATGGGTTTGATGGAAAGACCACTTGGTGTTAAAGGAATTGGCTGGATGGCTGTACTCAAAGAGTTGTGGTCAAGGGCTCAATGTCCAGGTGGAGACCAGTGATGAGTGGCGCTCCTCAGGAGTTGGTATTGCAACCGGCCCTGTTCAACATCTTTGTTGGCGACATGGACAGTGGGATAGAGTGCACCCTTAGCAAGTTTGCCAACGACATCAAGCTACGTGATGCGATCGACACGCTGGAGGGAAGAGATGCCATCCAGAGGGACCTTGACAGGCTGGAGAGATGGGCTCATGCAAACCTCATAAAGTTCAACAAGGCCAAGCACAAGGTCTTGCACAGGAATCAGGGCAATCCCAGGCACGAATATAGGCTGGGCATAGAATGGATCGAGAGCAGCTCTAAGAAGAAGGGCTTGGGGGTATGGGTAAACAAGAAGCTCAACATGAGCTGGCAATGTGTGCTTGCAGCCGAGAAAGCCAACTGCATCCTGGGCTGCATCAAAAGAAGTGCAGCCAGCAGGTTGAAGGAGGTGATTCTCCCCTGCTACTCTGGTCTTGAGACACTCCACCTGGAGTAATGCATCCAGTTCTGGTGCCCCCAGTGTAAGAAGGATATGGACCTGTTGGAGTGAATCCACAGGAGGGCCACAAAGATGATCAGAGTGCTGGAGCACATCCTCTATGAGGACAGGCTGAGAGAGTTGGGGCTGTTCAGCCTGGAGAAGAGAAAACTCCAAGGAGACCTTACAGAAGTCTTCCAGTACCTAAATGGGATTTATAAGATGGGGAGAAACTCTTTAGCAGAGTCTATTGTGATAGGATGAGGGGAAATGGTTTTTAAATAGAGGGATGTAGATTCAGACATAAGGAATAAATTATTTACAGTGACTGTGGTGGAACACTGGAACAGGTTGTTCAGAGAGGTGGTGGATGTCCCATCCCTGGAAACATTCAAGGCCAGGTTGGATGGGGCCCTGAGCAATGTGATCTAGTTGGAGATGTCTCTGCTTCTTGCAGGGGGTTTGGACTAGATGACCTTTAAAGGTCCCTTTCAACCTAAACTCTTCTATGATTCTGTGATTCTACATAAAGTAATATTTTCTCTCTGTTCTTCACATCTTATGTTTCCAGAAATGAGCTGAAAATCTCGAGACTGATATTTCATTTGCAGATACAGAACAGCATTAGCAGCATTTTAACTTTGTCTTTTAAGAAATAAAAATGTAATTAGTTAAATTAAACTATTGTATTCATTTCACTGGGTAGATTCTTATGCCAGAAGTCACTTAAATGCGTAACTGGTACTTCCTCAGAAATAACTAACTACTTAACATCAGCAAAGGTTATCACAAACTAGTCCTCCATATCTAAGTCAGAAGCTTTACTAGATCATGGGTGGTCATATTCAGAAGTATTTATTCACAGATATGAGTCTTCACAAGTCGTTCCAAAGGCCAGAGGTAAGGAATTAATGAGACATGGATTTACGCACAGTGCACAAGTTGTCATGTAAAGCACACAAAACTTCCTGATGTTGATAAATGCATAGATGCTAAACCATTGATATTACTTCCTATGGAAGTCCAAATCAGCGCTAGGATGCTTGGAAGTTGTCCCATTTCTCAAGATAAAGTGTTTAGTTGTTCCCTGAGCACACTTCAGAGATTAGAGAAGATGCTCACAGCTTCTTTTAATCTTTGTTACAAGTACAAAGTCCACCATAAGTCATGGGCGTACACTCCGAAGAAAATGAAGAACTACTGTCAACAAGACTTGGAATTATAACTTTGCATTGACAATTGACTCCTTTCAAATACTTACCACTACTGTGAGGCTGTACATCTTTCTTCTGTCTTGCCCGAATTGAACTTTTTCTAGTTATTCGAGATAAGCAAGAAAATGGAGAAGATTTTCTATAAGAAGGGAAAAGTTAGCATGGGGATTGTGGACTTCAACTGAGGTACTCGGAATGTGCCAAGGCACCATGTCAATAGCAAGTTTACAGCAGTACTGAAGTACTCAAATGTATGCAATCTGTCTTAAAGTGTAATTATACCAAAAATTCCATTTTTGTGGAAGCCTGAGCTAGACACATACCTCATGTGAATGACCAAAATCAACAGCATTATTGCAAAACTAAAGTTTGATTTTATCCCATTGACTTACACAACCTCCAGTTGAAGATGTAGCAATCTTCTTGCAGATGGAGGCTATTGATAGTAGACAACAAGACTCCAGAGGAAATGAACGCATGTTTTTTTTTTACTCTTTCAGTAGTTTCCTGTCATATGGAGACGATTGTTAACAACTACCTCCGATTACCAATAAACTAAATAAAGACTGCAGATGGAAATAGCTTATGCCCCGAAATAAAAGAACTGCTTATGATGGGCAGTATCAGCAAACTGACTATGATTGTTATATTGATTCACTTGATTGGTTAATAAGCTGAGAATGACAGGTACAAGGATTATTATTCATACAACTAACAATGATTTAGAGAGTCTTTATTCATAATTACATTTGTGTTAAACCCTCCCAAGCACTATTGAATAAAGTTCTGAAGGCTATATTTGAGCAGAATTTTATTGATTTAAACCACAGTTGCATCTCTTTGTCCGAGGTCAGTTTTAGTTCTTCAGTGTTTTATACTTGTATTACTGATTTCTTTTCTGTTTCTTTCTGCATAACATTGCACTGTTACCATGTTTATACAAAACAAAAACCATCTGGAACCAGAAAGCCCTGACTAAAGCTGTATATGGCTAAAGCTATATAAATCAGGACAGGTTGTGAAAGAAAAAGTCAATAAAAAAGACTTATGTCTTCTGTGTGTCTGAGAATATAATGTGAAGTGATCTCCCTACTCTCTAAAGGAGTACATCTAAACCATAAGTAAATTTAAATGGGATAAAATAGTTTCCAAGCTAACTAAATAGTCACCCAAAATAGATGAATGCTTAAACCAGCAATTATCCTTGTATGTGAGAAGAAATTACTTGGTCTGCAGTGGACTTCCAGTATTACATTAAGGTCTCTTTCTTTTCAATGCTGTTTTAGTAATGTAGAGGAGCATAGCTCTCCTACCTAACAAGGCTGATAAATAATATTACAAAATATGTAATTCTCAAATATTAATGTAACAACAGTGAGGGTTTAGGACCAGAGCTTTCTACTAAATCTTTGTTGTACCGTCTCTAAAATACACTGGAAAATGATCAATATATTTTACTATTTTCACAAAAATAAGAATGTCCTGAAGGACTTTGCTACTCATGTACAATAACTTCTTTACACTTTTTACAGCACATTTAAAAGGACTATACATATGAATATTTCCAGTGCACAGTTTTGAATACTCTCATTATATTGAATAGGAAAGAATCACTTAACAAATTTATTTATTTGAATGTTACCTCAGCATACATTATCTTAAATATGCTGAATATGATTTAATTTTTTTTCCTAAAGACTTTTCTATAGATGATCAATGTCTTGTTTCCAGCTAGGATAGAGTTAATTTTCACCTGAGCTGGGAGAGGAACTGGAGCTGGTTTCACCTGTGGCTAGGGGCACAGCTGGGGTAGTTTACTAATTAGCCAACAGCTGGGATAGTTTACCCAAATTAGCCAAAGGGCTGTTCCATCCCAGGTGACATCATGCTCAGTGTAGAAAGTGAGGACTGTGCTGAAGGGAAGGTCTAGCTATTTGTGAGAAAGCTGGATATCAGGATCTGCTGTGAGCTATTGTACTGTAAATTACATGCTTAAGTATTTTCTGCTATTATTTTATTTGTTTTCTATCTGTTTTTGTTTCCTCTGTTATCTCTTAAGCTATTTTTTATCTCAACTCATGAGTTTTGCCTTCTTTTCTTTCCTGTTTCCCCTCTCTGTCCTGTGGTGAGGGGGGAGTGAGCAACTGTATGGCATTTTAGCTGCTGAGTAGGGCTAAACCATGATAACAAATTATTTCTATATGTAATATTTGGGTTACTAGGCAGGCTCCTCTTTCAACAATTTCTGCTAAGGAGTTTACGTTTATGACCCACATTCAAGCATTCATGTATCTTTCAGGTTTGCTCAAAGTCACTGACATAATAATTAGCTTGTATCCAAGGGTACTTATCTTCCTTCATAACTAGCAATTGGAATTCCATCTACCATATTGGTTTTTATCATAGTATATGCCTCTTTACACTTCTAAGAATATCTTGAGTTTCTGTGAGTAACACGTTGTTCTTTACAATAAATTACTCTTTTGAAGAAAAGTATATAAATTTAATATTTCTCTGTTTCTAAAGGCCATGACTATTCAGCACAATGAAAGATTTGTCACTTACTTATTGTGGCCATGTATGACATTCAATATCTGTCATTAATGTGATGATTAATCCCTGAATTTTATCTTGGTATAGACTGAATTCTTATCACAGTAAATTTTATGACAAAAACTTTACACATTTCATTTAGGATGGTCTCCTAGTATGTAATTAAGAAATTTTTTTTTGTTATCAGTAATTTTCATAAATTGCGGTGTAAAAAAGCAAGTGTGGAACTCCTGAGAGGATGGTATTTCTTTACAGAAGATGCTGATTTTTATCAACAATAAAAACCGTGCTTACTAGCAAAAGGTAACTGCTTCAAGTCTTTTCTACCATTACGGCTGAAGCCTTAAGGCTGAAGGAGAAGCAATTAACACATAAGCAAAATCCAAGTATTCCTTTTTAGAAACCGCAGAATAACTTGAAAACTTGTAAACTGCAGCCTAAAGAATAAAAGTTTTGTTATGCAGTGTTCTTCAGTGACACCAGAATTTACTTTCCATGTCTGTTTCACTTAGACTGGTTAAGATGTCCAAAACAAGGAAGGAATTAAAAATATGTTCTGTGAATGTGAGGGTTAAATCGGGGTATGTAGTAGCTATATGTGAGGATGTTGTAGAGATACAGAGGTCGGCTTTACACTGAAGAACTTAGAGGGCAGAGTTCAAAGTCATTGCAACAAACTGGGGAATAAACTAGGCTAACAAGAGCAGACCACCTCAAATGTATGTATACCAGTACACACAGCCTGGGGAAAAAACAAGAGGAACTGGAGCTTCACATCCAGCCAGAAAGTTATGATATCATAGGAATAATTGAAGCATGGTGGGACAACTTACATGACTGGAGGGTTCTGATGGATGGCTATAGGCTATTTTGTAAAGATAGGCAAGGAAGAGGAGGAGATGCACTCTATGTTAAGGAGAACTTTGAATGTATAGAAGTCAACTGTGGCAATCGTGGAAGTTCTATCAAATAGGGTCAATATCTGCAGGGTCATCTCCAAGGGGGATCTTACAGTAGACATCCGCTACCAATCTCCAAACCAAGAAAATAAGGCCAACGAAGCAATGTTTGTGTCACTTAAGCAAGCTTGCGGTCAACAGAACTTGGTTCTTATGGGTGACCTCAACTACTCAGACAATTATTGGAGGGAAAATACAACAGCTCACATGTCATCCATCAAATTTCTGTAATGCATAGAGGATTGCTTCCTCATACAAATGCTAGATATGCCAACCATGAATGAGGCACTGCTGGACTTGCTACTCACAAACCAAGAAAACTTATTTTCTAATATCTGTTAGTGATAACCTTGGCTGCAGTGATCAACATATTGTGCAGTTTGGAATCCTCTAAGCATGCTAAAGATTAGTACTAAAGACAAAGATTTTAGAAGACCAAACTACAGCTCACTCAGAGCTCAACTGGAAAGGATTCTGTGGGAGGTTTCCATGGAGAATAAAGGAGATAGCGAGTCACCCCCATCTACAAGAATGGCTTAAAGGAGGATCCAGGAAATTACAGGCTTACCAGTCTTACTTCAGTTTCTGGGGAAATTACGGAACAAATCCTGTTGGAGGCTATCACAAGTCAAATAAAGCACATGACTGGGAAAAGCCAGCAGAGATTCACCAAGAGCAAATAGTATTTGACAAATCTGATTGCCTTCTATGGCAAATTAACTTGCCCAGTTGCTATGGGGAGAGTAGTGGACATTGTCTTCCTGGATTTCTCGAAGGCTTTTGATATCTTTTCCCACAAGCCTCCTCCTAGAGAAACCTATGTATCTAGACAAGCCATCTATGGGGTGGATGGGGAACTGGCTGATAGGTCACACCCGGAGAGTGGTGGCAAACAGCTCCTTTTCAAACTGGCAACCTGTCACAAGTGCAGTCCCTCAGGGACTGATATTGGATCAAAAGCTGTTTAATATCTTCAGAAATTATCTGGATGATGGGATCAAGTGTACTCTGATGAAGTTTTCTGGTGATAACAAGCTGAGTGGGAAAGTGGATGCTTCAAAAGGGAGAGCCACACTGCAGGAGGACCTCGATAGGCTGGAAGAGTGGGCTAACAGGAACGTTACGAAGTTCAACAAAGACAAATGTAAGGATTTACACCTGTGAAAACAGGAGTGCAGCGCAGGCTGGCATCTACCCAGCTGGGGAGCAGATCTGTGGAAAGGGACCTGGGGACCCTGGTGGACCACAAGCTCAGTATCAGTGAACAGCGTGTGGCTGTGGCAAAGCAAGCCAATGGGATGCTGGATTGCATCAACAAGGGCATCACCAGCAGACATAAAGAAGTCATTATCCCATTCTACTCAGTGTTTGTGAGGCTACACCTGGAATACTGTGTTCAGTTTTAGTCCTTGCTATACAAAGATGTGGACAAGCGGAGAGGGTCCAGAGACAGGCCACAGAGATGATCAAAGGACTGGGAAGCCTGCTGTATGAGGAAAGGGTGAGACAACTGTGTTTGTTCAGCCTTGAGAAAAGAAGGCTTAGAAAAGACCTTATCACCATGTTCCAATATCTAAAAGATGGCGACAAAGAAGATGGAGACTCCCTTTTTACAGTGAGTCACACGGAAAAGATGAGGGGTAATGGGTATTAATGGGTACAAGTTACTTCTGGGGACATTCTGATTGGACACAAGAGGAAAACTTTTCACAACAAGAACAATGAGCCAATTGGAATAATCTCCTCAGGGAAGCAGTGGATTCTTCAACGCTAGACACCTTTAAGATTTTGCTGGACAAAATGCTGGGCCATCTTGTCTAGACTGTGCTTTCACCAAAAAAATGTTGGACCAGATGTTGGATCCTTGAGGTTCCTTTCAGCTTGGTATTCTATAATTCTGTGATTCTGAAAGCAATCAAACCTCTTGCAAAAAGTCCTATTACCTTTATAAAATCAGATGGTTAGTTAAAAGGTTACATTTGTGCTACTTCTAAAAGAAGGCCAGTGAACCTCATGGAACAGATCTGTTTAAATATACTATAGATTGTCGTAGTTCAGCCCCGATCCGGACCAGACTACACAGTCTCTCTCTCACTCCCCCCACCCTCCGAGAGAACAGGGAGAGATAATTTAAGAAAAGAGAGATAATTTAAGAAAAACGACTCGAGGTTTGAGATAAGGACAGGGAGAAATCCTTACCGTCACGGGCAAAAACAGACTCGACTTGGGGAAAACTATTCATTTATTACTACAACTAGCAGGATAATGAGACAGAGAAACAAGAAAACCTCCTCCACCCCTCCCACTTCCCAAGCTGAACATTATCTACCTTCCCCCCCCAAGCGGCACAGGGGGGAAGAGGGAATGAGGGTCGCGGTCAGTCCATCATGCGTTGTTGTACGCCGCTGCTTCACAGTTGGGGGAAGAACTCCTCACATCCCTCCCCTGCTCCAGTGTGGGGTCCCACCCATATGCCACAGTCCTTCATTAAACTGCTCCGGCATAGGTTATCTCTTCCACGGAGTGCAGTCTCTCCAGAACGGCTGTCCCAGCGGGCCCTCCACGGGCCACAGCCACATTCAGGCATCCACCTCCCCCGGTGGGGGGTCTTTCACGGGCTCCAAGCTCCAAGTGGATCTCTGCTCCTCCGTGGACCTCGATGGGCTGCAGAGGGACAACCTACTCCACCATGGTCGTCACCACAGGCTGCAGGGGAATCTTGGCCAGGAGCCACATTACTTCTCCCCCTCCTTCACTGACCTTGGTGTTTGCAGCTGTTTCTCTCACAAGAAAAGTTCATTCTTCACAACGGGCTGGCAGAAGCCTCAAAAAGCCTCTCAGGATCTCTTCGCGTTATTCATCCCATCTCATCTCCTCTCCACCTCTTGCAGCTGGACCGGGCTGAGTTGGGCCCAGTCGGCCGCCTGGCGAGCGGCCAGAGGGTGAGGCCTGCAAGGCCCCGGAGGCCTGCGCCTCCTCCTCTGGACCTCTGCCCTTGCTCAGCTTCGTCACATCTTCTCTTCTCTTTTTTTTTTTGTTTTCCCCTTCTTAAATATATTATCGCAGAGGCGCTATCACAGGACATTCTGCTCCCAATTGGCTCAGCCTTGGCCAGCAGCAGGTCCGCCCTAGGCCCGGTCGAGTCCACTGAACAAAGGGGAGCGACTTCTAGCAATTTCCTACAGAAGCTACCACCTTAGGCCCCCCTCACTAAGCAAAACCACAACAAGATGACTACTCTAAGTATGCTCAGATCAGTTTGGTACACTTAAACCTCTCTGCATGTTTCTCTATTGACACTTGTTAAATTAAAGCATTGTTTACTATTGAACACATAAAGGAACCAGAATCATCTATGTAGACAGATGAATCAAAATGCTTGTACTTTGGAAAAATTGCTACTTTGTTCTTGCCTTCTCTACCATAAATGTGCAAGATACAGTTTTCAGAAAAGACATGAGTGAAACCAATAAATAAAGAAAAAAAACACACTTGCAGAGAATTACATCATTGGTGGGAAAGCTTATTAATCACATAGAGATGCAGACATACAGTTGGAGAGTAATTTGCTACCGATGTGCTAATAGCGATAGCAGATTTTCTATAAAATAGGGAAAGAAAAAAAATCAATATTCTTCAAAGGGACAAAATATTCAAATGTAGCTTTTAGTGTAGTATCGTTGTGTCTTTAAAAGTATTATCTTAACTTCTCTGTGTTTCCTACTTTGGGAACCCCAAGTGACATCATGGCTGGCAAAAACAAGCAATGAATAATGCACTTCCAATGTGGTTCTTTCCCTTGAAGAAAGATGATGTTGAAATATTAATTATTTTTCTGCGTAATTCCCAGATATCTTTTTCTCAGCAGAGCCTTTACTGAATGAGGCAAAAGAAGATTTATCCCTCACTCCCCAAAAACTCTAAGTAGCACATATAATAAATTACATCAATATATTTGGAACTAAAAAAAACCACCGTAAAGAACCAGTATATGGTTGAGTCCAAGTATATTTTCAGTCTACAAATGCTTGGCAGTCTATGTGACTCTTATGCAGGAACAAGGTTCATTTCTTGCCTAATTTCAGTGATACTGTTTTGAATCAAAAATCTTGCATGCAAGCTCAGTTTCTAATAATTGGAAGTTGCATACACTTTGAAGGCTAAATATTCATATGACTTCTTGTCTTTTTTCATGACACATGTACAGCAAGATACTAGAAAAAAAATCTGTTATATTAACTCTTGTTAAAATAACAATAGGCAATACTTCAAAATTGTATCCTCATCAGATTTGCAAATGCACATATGTGCATACCCTTCAGAAAAGACTTGGACAGAAAGTAAAAACCATTTAGGCAGTATATGAGGATTATCGAATTTCATCGTAAATAAGACTTAAACGCTGTTTTGATCGTATGTTTCTGGATGTTTCCTTTCAGAAATTAAAACTGGTGAGTCTGGATGGATGTCAAACTCAGTGACAGCAAGGAAGAAAACAAAGAGAACTCTAATTTAATGTTAATTTCTTGATCTGTATTCTGCAGTTAACAGGAAAAAGTAAAAAGTGACAGTGTTCATATTTCATGACAGATTTTAAAAATTACTATTTTATTTATTAACTGGAGATCAAGTCTGACAAGTTGCTATATGTTTTTTTTTTTATTTGTCTCATACATTGAATGGCTTAATGGCTACAGAGGCTTCCTTAATGAATTTACTGCTATGATTCTAAGCTATTAGGTTCTTTATAGCAGATAATATATAAATATACTAGAATTATATAAATATACAGAAATGCAGTAATGCAAGAAGTATTCTTTCAAAACATGCCGTTTAAAAATTCTACAGGATCAGATCTTCAGCTTCAGAAGACCTACAGCTTTTTAAAGCTGCTAGAGACTCTGGTAAACTACGTTTACTTTTTAAAACATGCACTTAAATCTCTATGAAGATTACATTTCATGCAGATTTGATTTCCACTATTTTAGTTTTCTTAGGCAAGAAAACATTGCCATACTTTTCTGATGTGTTTCAGTCTAACAGTACACTTATGCAGGGGATTTGCAAAGGCAGGTAGCCAGTAATGTTATAATTGAACACTAAGAATAGGATGCACTTTCAAAACCAGTGCATGTGTAAATGTGCTTGGCAGGTTGCTGAAACAGGGAAATGTTATCTCTGTAATTTGCTGTTAGTGCCATTCAGTACCACACTTGGTTAAGCACTATTCTGTACTTTCATATCCTGACTCAGTCCAGTCTCTAACAAAAAAAAAAAATGAAAAGAAAAGCAAGAAAGGAAAAAAGGATAGAATTTTTTTTACTACTTAATCCTTACTATCCTTTATAGTAATAAGAGAAACCTGTTTACACACAATTGTATTAAAGGTGTCTCTTAAACCAACAATTAGTAACAAATGCGACAACTAAGCTGACAGATCATCCCAAAGTTATTTGGCTCATTTAATATAATTAATGAGAAATGGAGGAAAAAAAAAAAAAAACAACCAACAAGTATTTTCCATCTATGCTTTTCAGTGTTTAGTCTAGCAAAACATTTATGTGGAATGTGTCCCAGTAGGACTGTTCAAAGACCTGCAGCTATGTTCCTGTTGATATATTCAATTGAGTTAGGGTATCAGAATACTAGAACACATTTCCTTGGCTTTGCATGTAATGGGATAGATTTTGCCCAAATATTTGTTTTTCATTTGTTCTCTCCCTTTCAGTGGCTAAGTTCTGTAGAACAGTTCAAGAACAGAACAAAGGTTTTACTGCTTACCTTGGGCTTTTGAACTGTATGGTTGCAATTTTTACCTGATCTAAAAA
Organism: Tetrax tetrax; assembly: GCA_009806455.1. Taxonomy (NCBI): domain Eukaryota; kingdom Metazoa; phylum Chordata; class Aves; order Otidiformes; family Otididae; genus Tetrax; species Tetrax tetrax. The sequence continues at coordinate 42,747 of WHYT01014630.1, forward strand.
TTACAAATTGAGTCTCAAATTGAGTCTCTCAGATTTGGGTAGGTTTGTGGGGGTTTTTTGTTTGGTTGGTTTGTTGGGTTTTTTTTGGTTGGTTGGTTTGTTTTGGGTTTAGGGTGTTTTTGGTAATTCTAATGGAAGAAACTATAGAATGGCAGTGAATTTTTTTTTCTTCTTTTTTTTGTTTTTTTTATTCAATCCATTAAAATTTCACTCAGCATTTTAACCTATAGATTGTTGGTAATGGTGAATCACACACATTAATTATTCACTACAGATTTCAAAGAAGGCTTTAGTTGGTATACACAAACAGACTACAACATTTTTATGGCTAATGAACATGAACTTAGTGGTTCTAGAAGGGACCTGATTGTAGCATCTCCATGGAGCTACTTAAATGGAGGGCATCATAAACTTAGTTCTCTAATTAACTAAGTGTATTTGTAAATGAAATGAATATCTAATATTATTGAAGTGTACAAATCACTTATAAGCCTGCTATCAGTTAATACGCAGCTACATATTTTCCCCCAAACATTCAATGGAATCATATAATTAGAATATTTCTTCATAAGGTGTCTGAAACCACTTTAAAGGTAAAAAGATTCATAAGAATAAGAAAAGGAAAGCAAACCCTAAAAGACTGGGTAATTAGCAGGGAAAAACTAGCCACAAAATAGTATAGCAAAATTATTGTTCAGTCGAATTCTCCAAGGGAGATGACAAGGGAAGGAGTAAATCACCTTTATTATGTACCACAGTGGGTGATCTCTCCAATGACATGCTGGGAGAGGACAGAACTGATTCGAAATTGCTCTGTTCCACCAGTACCTTTCAGGACTGTGTGTATCCTTAGTTACCAAGTCCCTCTTCCTCTTTTACCTGGGCAAATATGGTTTAGGTTTGGTTGAGTTTTGATGTTTTTTATTTTTTGTCACTTGGCTATATCCAGCCTTTATGGCAACATTTTATTTTTAACTCATTTTTAAAAATTACTTTCTTTTTGTCCTGAGGTATTTGTACTGCTCTGAAAAGCTTTGAACTATCTTCTACAAACATAATAATATAGCTAAGTTGTAGCTCACATTGTTTAACAGGAAGAAAACTGTGAAACATCAACTTCCAGATGAGATACTCTCTTGGTTAAAGTAGGTGGATATATTTTATTTGAAGTTTTTATAAGGTGACAGATAGATCTGTTGTCATTCCACAGACGTTTCCATTTAGAAGCAGTAATTTCAGTGGGGAAAAATCTAAAAAAAAAAAAAAAGACAGACGCAAAGACAACAAGCAAGACAGTCCCAGACCTGAAAACCGTACAGATAAAATAATAACAGAATTTCTTTCTCTTTTAGGGTTGCAGATTGTTGTACTGCATGAGGAAGATACTGTTAGAGCCTATTGTAACTCAAGCATTTGACATGGAGTTCTATGTTGAGCCATAATTCCCTCCTCCTAGATAAGATACCCTAAATATGGTGTCAACAGATCATCTGAAGTTTCTAAAGTTCAAAGAAGTTTCTAAAAGTGTTCTATATTAGATAATATTAAATAAATTCTTTTCACATTAAATACCATTCTCAAAGACTTAGAAATTACTTTTAATTTGAAGATGAAAGAGACATGAAAGAAGAATCTCAGAGATGAGTTGAATGTGCAAGAGATTCTGACTGTGACTAAATCAGATTCGAGAATACAGGAAAGAAAGACAAAGATAAACAACAAATGAAACTTCAAAGTAAATTATCAACATTGCTTTGGTTTTTTGTGTTTTGTTTTTGATGATGAAGAGTGAAGTTTCCCTCTCTGATTGATCAGGGTGGAGGTCCATTAGTGGGAAATATATACGCTATATGCATACATACAATGTGGATCCCTCTGGTAGCCAACACCTCCAAGTAGCTTGCTCTGGGATATGCATATGCATACCCCAGGCCACCTACCCCACTTCCTCAATAGTCTGACTTGGTGTTTGGTAGCAATTGCCTGCTGACATCCCTGTCTTCATTCACTGCAGTTTCTGCAGCACAGAAACAGAACCTAGAACTTATGGTCTCACTCTATACATGTGTATGCATGCAAAATAGAGACACGCCAGCCATCAAAATAGTTAGACCCAAGCTGTGGAAGGAACAGGCAGGGACTGCGAGGATGAAGAACCGCCCACGGCGCTCGAGGAGCAGGTTCGGGATCATTTAAGGAACTTGAAGGAGCACAAGTCCATGGGGCCTGATGAGATGCATCCGCACGTCCTCAGGGAACTGGCGGATGAAGTTGCCAAGCCACTGACCATCATATCTGAGAAATCGTGGCGGTCTGGTGAGGTCCCCGATGACTGGAAGAGAGGGAACATAACCCCCATTTTCAAAAAGGGGTGTGAGGAAGACGCGGGCAACTACAGGCCGGTCAGACTCACCTCTGCGCCTGGCAAGGTCATGGAGCAGATTCTCCTGGAAACCATGCTAAGGCACATGGAGAGCAAGGAGGTGGTTGGTGACAGCCAGCATGGCTTCACCAAGGGCAGATCGTACCTGACCAATTTGGTGGCCTTCTATGACAGGGTAACAGCATCGGTGGACAAGGGACGGGCAACGGACATCATCTACCTGGACTTGTGCAAGGCATTTGACACTGTCCCACATGACATCCTTCTCTCTAAACTAGAGAGACATGGGTTTGATGGACGGACCACTCGGTGGATAAGAAGTTGGCTGGATGGCCGCACTCAGAGAGTGGTGGTCAACAGCTCAATGTCCAAGTGGAGACCAGTCACCAGTGGTGTCCCTCAGGGGTCCGTGTTGGGCCCGGCCCTGTTCAACATCTTTGTCGGCGACATGGACAGTGGGATAGAGTGCACCCTCAGCAAGTTCACCGATGACACCAAGCTATGTGGTGCCGTTGACACACTGAAAGGGAGGGATGCCATCCAGAGGGACCTGGACAGGCTGGAGAGGTGGGCCCGTGCCAACCTCCTGAAGTTCAACCAGGCCAAGTGCAAGGTCCTGCATGTGGGTCATGGCAATCCCAGGCACAAATACAGGCTGGGCGGAGAATGGATCGAGAGCAGCCCTGAGGAGAAGGACTTGGGAGTGATGGTGGACGAGAGGCTCAACATGAGCCGGCAATGTGCCCTTGCAGCCCAGAAGGCCAACCGCATCCTGGGCTGTATCAAGAGGAGCGTGGCCAGCAGGTCGAGGGAGGTGATTCTCCCCCTCTACTCTGCCCTGATGAGACCCCTCCTGGGGTACTGCGTCCAGTTCTGGAGTCCCCAACATAAGAAGGACATGGACCAGTTGGAGAGGGTCCAGAGAAGGGCCACGAAGATGATCAGAGGGCTGGAGCACCTCTCCTATGAGGCCAGGCTGAGAGAGTTGGGGCTGTTCAGCCTGGAGAAGAGGAGGCTCCGGGGAGACCTGATAGCGGTCTTCCAGTACCTCAATGGGGCCTACAGGAAGGATGGGGAGAGGCTGTTCAGTAGGGCCTGTTGTGATAGGACAAGGGGTAATGGGTTTAAATTAGAAGGAGATAGGTTTAGATTAGATATTAGGAAGAAATTTTTTACAATGAGATTTGTAGAGCACTGGAACAGGTTGCCCAGAGAGGTGGTGGATGCCCCATCCCTGGAAACGTTCAAGGCCAGGCTGGATGAGGCTCTGAGCAACCTGATCTAGTCGTGGATGTCCGTGCTTCTTGCAGGGGGGTTGGACTAGATGACCTTTGAAGGTCCCTTCCAACCCTAACCATTCTATGATTCTATGATTCTATGATTCTATAATGAGAAAACAGGACAGACTCTGCTGACCAGGTGCACAATATTGCCAGACAAACGTACAAACTACCAACCTGTTCATATGCAACCATCACCATTTATCCCTCTGTTTTCCCTTGCATGTTCCTCCCCTAACCATTCTTTCTCTGCCTTTGATTCCTCCTCTAAGCATTCCATAGTAAGTCTTGTGCAATCCCAAAATGCTCTTCCCTTGCTCCTCATAATGAGTCCCATACACCTTAGGCAGTAAGCCCTCCACGTAAGTGGTCCAGAGAGCCTCTCCTCTTGACTGATAGTGATGGGTCTCACCCTTGTCCATGGATTGATCCCTCTCTGGGAGTGGCTGGGGCCCAGGCTCTGTTTCTCTGAGCAGGTTATTAGGGTTCCCTCACCTGCCGTCATGCCTCTGAGTTTCTTCATGTGTGTCTGAACACAGGCTTGTTATCACTGAAAGTTTATATAACAATTCTTGGACAGAACTGAGCCTGAAATGTAGAGGTTGCATTGCTTAAAACTGTTTGTTCTACTTCTGAGCTTGCAGTCCTACCTTAGATGAGCTTGACATATACAAACCGAAGCAAGTGTCTCTACAGCCGTAATGCAGCAGAGTAAAGTGTATATTAGCTGTAGGAACAATATGGTTAATGAAAAAAAGAAAAGAAAAGAAAAAAGAGAAGAGAAGAGAAGAGAAGAGAAGAGAAGAGAAGAGAAGAGAAGAGAAGAGAAGAGAAGAGAAGAGAAGAGAAGAGAAGAGAAGAGAAGAGAGAAAAGAAAATAAGATAAAAGAAGAGAAAAGAAAAGAAAAGAAAAGAAAAGAAAAGAAAAGAAAAGAAAAGAAAAGAAAATAGAAAAGAAAAGAAAATAGAAAAGAAAAGAAAAAAAAAATGTTCTTCAAAGAGAAAAAAATACTGTATTTGTATTGCAACAGTGTTCTAGTATCCGAAATAGGTTTAAGAGCACATACTAAAGATATAGACACTGCAGATGTCAAGGAGTCTGGGCTGTGTAAAAATGGGTAGGGAGGTGCAGAACTGCAACCAAGCTCTGCAATGTATTTCTATATATTCTGCTTGATTTGGCATGATCTGCAGAGGGGAGGAAATTAATTATTTTGTAGCAAGGGAAGGCTCTGGAGTTTTTATTGTTCTGGGGAGAGGTAATAGGGTAGAACTCACTGCAAAAAAAAAAA
>WHYT01014630.1:59642-70297 GCA_009806455.1 Tetrax tetrax
AAAAGAAAAGAAAAAAAAAATGTTCTTCAAAGAGAAAAAAATACTGTATTTGTATTGCAACAGTGTTCTAGTATCCGAAATAGGTTTAAGAGCACATACTAAAGATATAGACACTGCAGATGTCAAGGAGTCTGGGCTGTGTAAAAATGGGTAGGGAGGTGCAGAACTGCAACCAAGCTCTGCAATGTATTTCTATATATTCTGCTTGATTTGGCATGATCTGCAGAGGGGAGGAAATTAATTATTTTGTAGCAAGGGAAGGCTCTGGAGTTTTTATTGTTCTGGGGAGAGGTAATAGGGTAGAACTCACTGCAAAAAAAAAAAATTAAGCCACTTAAAGAGATTCAGTCTTTAAGCCAACAGATTCTGTTACTTGAAATGTGAGAGGTGAAAAATAAGCCACAGAAGAAACCACTTCATTCTTGCCAGTACTCCATTAGGCCTTTGGAATAACTTGTTCTCAGTTTGGCTTCTGGTCAGTTACAAAGGATTCACATTGCGTACTTTTTGTTTCTTTATAATTGCCTTTTCTTTTTAGATAAAAATGTTTCTTTTGTTTTCCTCACACAGAATTCTGTGTGGTGAGGGAAGAAGTTATTAGCTCCCCTTTCTAAAACATTTGCCTATTTAAAGCTATTTAGAAGCTATAGGCATTTTATTTAAATTCTATGCAGTGTACTCAGCCTTTAGCAAGGAACTGTGAGGGTTATCATTATTGCCTATGTACTATACATTGGTTTGCCTGACTTAATTATAACACTTGTTGCTTTAAGACTTTCACTATAATTATTTAGAACAAAAATGTCTCTTGTTCATATGTGTTTGAGGTAGTAATGATAAGGTTTGTATGCCAAGCTAAGTAAACTCTGGCAAACGTAAAGAAGGATTTTGGAACAGGGAAAAGGTTGGGAGCCATTACATTAAAAAAAAAAAATCCTTTCATGGTTTCTTTGCACTAATTTAACTATTATTTAAAACGTCTTCTAGCGTAATTTGTAACATTAATTGTGTAATATTTTTCTTATATTTAAACCATGATAATTAAAAAGTGCAGAGACTATTTCTTATTCCTGCTGTACTATAATGTTTTCACTTGATTGAAACTGAACTGCAACTTGGCCTTTTTGTTGCAAGGGAAAAAAAAACAGGACTATTGGGAGCAAATGGATCAATTAAACAATTTTCATTTTAAATGAAGGTTACATCATTCTGCCAATGATAAAAATCTGTAGCTGAATCTTACTAATGATATATGACATGTTCTTAGCCCAATTATGCTAACCTATCAGGAGGCAACTATCAACCTTAGCTTTCTATTGATCCTTGCATTTTCTGTTTCAGGAATCAGTAAAAAATACATATCAGCCCCTTATACAATATTAACTTTAAGATCAGAGGCTACTGGAGTTTGAAAACAGCAATACAAATATTGGGCTGAAAATTTCATTTGTGAATGCTTCTCCTTCTCTAACCTATTTTCCCATTTTGCATCTTGCCTTTTGGACAGTAGTATTGTATCAAATCACAACCAAGCTCCCAGGGTGCAGTACCAGAATGAACACCAGCAAATCAAGTTTCATGATAACAGACATACAGAGCACTATAGGACAAAATGTCTGGTCAGTTCTGCATACATAAAAAAAAGTTCTGGGAAAAAAAAAAAAAAAAAAAGGAGAGCTTGCGTGACTTGTGGGATGTGTTATAGCCTTACCTTTGGAGCCAAGAGGCAGTTCCACCCATGCTATTAGTCGTGGTTGTTAGGTTAGGGTTGGTAACCTAAACACAGGGACCCTGAGGGCATCTGAGAAGCAATGGTAAATGTAGGAACCTAATCACAGTGAGAAGAAATCGCACTGAGTTGATTCCCTAGGACCATCAAAGGAGGATGATCAGATCATTGACCCTGGAGTGAAACCCACCCAGAGCCCTCAGTAGGGAAATTCTCTCCTCTTAATGCATGCAGGCTAAAGGGGATCATGACATAAAGGGCTGCAGGGATGCAAGGGAAAGAGCATTTTGGGACCTCATAATGTGTATTATGGAATTCTTTCTACAGGGATTGTGGAAATGTGTGAGACTTGTTGTAAACTGTTTAGGGAAAGGACCATAGGGAGGGATAAAGGCGAATCAAGGAGGAAGAAGCATGGGAAAATAGAGGGAAAAGGGGACAGAAGAGGCTGATCAAGTGTAAACAGGATTTGGTCAGTATGTTTATTTGACTCTGTGCCTTATCACTGCAGCCTGTGCCGTGCTTTTATCAAATGCTACTTCCAAATGCAGTCTGTGTGGGTGCTCTCTCAGTTCTGACTATGTGTGGGTGCTAGTGACCTTTGAGCTGGACTAGCCTGTGAGCATGGTAAGAGGTGTGAGTGGCAGCAACTGGAGGAGAATCACAAACCTCAGGGGCCTGAAGGTCCAAGCGCAGCAATGGTGGGAGACCAGGGGTCAGCTACTGTGTAGGCTGAGTTTCTAAAACCAGGTACAGGAGAGACCTATATGTTGTGAGTGTACATGTTCCACTAGCAGATTTTGGTTGTGATTAGCTGGAGAGGAGGAACAGGATGGGGCTATTGGTGCTGCTTATGCTTGTGAGAGTCCTATGGTCTGTGTGGGTATCGGGAAGGGCAATATTGCCTGGTCAATGCAATTTTAAGTCACATATCAGCGGTAAGAGCATACGCATGTATTTTTATATATACACATATATATTTTGCGTTTCATATATATATAATTATAATATAAATTTATATATATATGCGCACACATATATATTGCATTATATATATATAATTATAATATAAAATTATATATTAGTTATATGCATCTATAAGAAGGCCTTTTTTGACAATATATAGTTAACATCCTGTTGTTGGTTAACCCTGGTGGGCTGCTAAACACCCCATAGCTCACTCCCTCATGGGAGAGAGGGACTGATATCTATATATCTGTATCTATAACTAAACACTATAACTGGTATCTTAAGAGTCTAATCATTGTTAGTTCAAATGTATTTGTTATAAGAAAAGAAAAAATAATAATGTGGTTTAATTCAGTAATATACACACTTCATTCCTACCCCATTTCTTGCAGATATGTTCATCCTTCCCCTGCTTCTCTGGGTCCTGAGGTTGGCTTCTCTGGGTCCTGAGGTAGATGGCTTCACTCTGGTGCTGGCAGTGAATGTCAATATTAGCAGCAAATTTTCAGCATCCCAAACCTTTGCCAGGAGCAATATGATGCTCATATTGTTGGTTTCTCATTCCTCACTCTGGGATCCACTTTAGATAATTTTGGTATGTTTATTACCATGCATTTACACTTCTTTTTTCCTTCATTGGTCTGCAGCTCCCCATTACATCCAAATTTACTACATATGATCACCTTTATATATGTTAATACTAATTCTTTGTTCTGTTGTTAACCCTAAACCAGTTTAATCAAGCTCCAGGTTTGCATGTCTTTGAGTGTTTGTCAGTTGTTTGCAGTTGTGGGGTCTCTAGTGCCAGAAATGCAAAACTGCATAGTTATTATAATTTATAATGGAACACAATATGTGGAGAACAATGGAATTGGTATTAAAAATGGAGGAAGGCAAGACAAAATTTAGTTCCTTGCTTACACAGGTACTTAACAGAAGAAAAAGAGAAGGTGAGAAGGAGGGAAGAAGGGAGGGAGAGAGAAAGGGAGGAAATGGACGGGGAAAGAAAGAAGACTGGACAGGAGAAGGAGCATAGGGAGAGGGAGAGATGAAGGGAGAGAAGGAAGGAAGAAAAAAAGGAAGGAAGAAAGAAGAGAGAAATGCAAGAAAAAAATAAGGAAGATGGGAAGGAAATTGACTTGAAAATCAAGCCAAACCCTAAGCATTTCTAAAGCTCAAAGGATTATTTTCCTGTTGGCATCCCTTCATATTTCTGTTCAGTAAGACTTAGAGACTCCATTGGTGAACAGATTTGAGAATTTCTGAAGAGCTGTCAGTACCATCAGTATTTTTTTTAGTTGACTGTATAAATCTTACAAAGCATCCGTGAAATATGAATCAGACTTTTAAAATGTTATGTTCTGTGATTCATGTGTACAATCTGAAATATTAATCTTTATCTTTTTAGGAGGGCTTCTTGCCCACAACAGAAGAAAAGACCACAAAGATTTTCCTTCCTCTTACAGCTTTAAGTAGAAAATATAATCAGGAAAATAACAATGCTATATACATATAATGCATTCATGTTAACGTTGCCCTTGGGACTTAAAATCTTTAGCATTTCCATATTATAATTTCAAGATGTTCAATCATAACAATGTATTAATATAGGATAGTTGTTTGTTTTCAAATATTTGCTTATCCTTCTCTGAGAGAAACAACTGACTCTAACTGTTGAGAACTTATAAATTAAACAAGGATGGAGTGGATCAGATTTTGAATAGAAAACCACTGCAGTTGTCTGTGATGGGAAAAAAACCACCCTGAAGCACTTTACAAAGTAGCATCACGATAAAACAGGGGTAGACATTTACATTATACTTTCAAGAAGATTAAATATTATTATTTCCCTATGTAGTATAGAATATAGTAATGATATTATTTAAGTATAATTATATTGAAATTATATTTAATAATATATAATTATTAACATATTTCATATTTTTATTTTTATTTTTGTAAGTATAATTATATTTCTTGCACGGTAGGCACAGGAGTTTAAATTTCGCCCTTGCTTACTGGCATGAGAAATGCATCTTTACAGCATTTTTTTTTTGTATTGTCTTTGCTTGAGGCTGTGCCTGCAACTTACAAAGACTATCAAAGGAAAATGGTGACTGATATTCAAACTGAACTGAGCTGGAGGGATACAGCATTCCTTTGAATGTTTATTTTAGATCTTTAAGTCAAGAAGTTTAAAAAAAAAATTCAAACAGTCTCAGTCATCTCTAATACATGAAACAGCATTTGAGTTTTGCTGGTGAGTTTATTTTTAGCTTTCTACTAGAGGGGTAAAGAGTCTGTAAAAGAGGAGAGCAAGAAAGAGCTTTTAAATTCCGATAGCAATCTGAAAGAATTTTAAGGTTGAAGTGGAATATAACATTTTTCTTTTTTCTCTTTTTTTTTAAAGAATTAATCTTTTGGGACACACAAAATATTTTGCTTGCTGTATAGCTTCTTGGTGAGAGAATCTGCAAAGTTTAACAAAATATTAGTTTAGTCATTCTATGGATTATGTGAAAGGTAAAAATATTAATTTCTTCCATGATAGGAGAGAGAAAATATTGTTAAAACAGAATTTTTTAGCATTGGATTATGGGATCAAACACCGAGTTTTTGGTATCTTTACATTCTGGTTTTGGAAAAATGTTCTTCCTTCCATCACACTTTAAGATTTTGCATCTCCTCTGTTGAATCACTGCTTGGTCTACAGTGTAGGAGCAACTACTTATTTCCATGTTGAGTATCTATCTTTGTTACCTGCAACTAAAGATGGTGGACTATCTAACTGGTCTTATACTCTAGGTTGGCACTATATGCTGCCATAAGAAAAGCTTAACTCATATCTATGCACATTTGCATAGGTTGCAACTTCTATCCTGTCTCCTCCAGAATCTCATTCAGAGGTCACACTGCACCACATTTCCTTTCCTTTGCACATCCATCTGAACCCAAAAAAAGCTGGGGCACCTCCTGGTCCACATCTTACTGGCATACCACCACTAACTATCCTTTGAATCAGGAAGAAAGAAGTTAGAAGAGAGATTCCAGGCATATGTAGTTGTGGTGACCTAGGTCCTGCAGGCAAAGGCAATATTCCTTTGCTCTTAGCTCACCTTCTAGGAGTTATTTCTGTTCAGTGATTCTATACTTTTTCCTGCTTTTTGCTCATTTGTTTCAATGCTTATGACTTACTTTCCCATCCAGGGGTATTTTTTTATATTTGTTTTTTTTTATATATCCATGTATTTGGTTCATATACTCTTTTCCCAAATCTGAGAAGGCTTTTAATATGAGGACAGACATGAAATGGAAGCAAGAGAGGAGATTAATGGAGGCACTGGTGTCTCAAGATAGAGTGCAGGAACAGTTTGTATGAGACAATTACAAAATTATCTTCTCCCAAAAACATTTAGATAAACTTGATTGCATTGTACTACTTGCTTAACTAGTTAACACTTAAATTAAGGTGAAATTAGAGTATTTTTGATTAATTTAGTCTCTGAACAAAGTAAAGAAATTCAGCATATTCTTTTGAGTGACAGCAAACAAAGGGACCAGGTCTCAGCCTTCTTTTAGTCTCTGTGTAAGGAATCGTGTTATCATGGAAGCTCATAGGGACCTAATTTTGCTGCTTTTCATCTCCTTGTCGATATGTGGACTACTCAAGCTGGTAGTTATTAATTAATTTCTATAGCTTTGTTGCACTGCTGATATAACATTAGGACTAAATGCACTTTGCATCTAAATTTCCTGGGCAATACAGATTATATCACCATATCCTACATATATGTGTACTCCATGCCCCACAGCATCTACAAACACATGAGAATGTGTGTCTGAAATATGATTGTATATTATGGTATTATACCATGCTATTATACATGGCACATATCACTTAATATTTGAGAAAAAATTTGCCATCTGTATGAAAAAGTGTTGTATTTTGAGGTTTTCCTAACTTTGTTATGTTCTTAAAATTTGAAGAATGTGTGCAGTGCTTTGTTTTTCTATTTTTATCTTGAAAAATTATTTTGTGAAGCTGATATTTCAGGTTCTGCTAGTGCAAAAAGACCCCTGAGAACTGATCTGTTGTGCTTTGCCTCAAAGGAATTTTTTATGGCTCTCACAAGAAAGCTGACATATTTTCATAAATTTTTGTGTTATTTTTTATAAACAGCTGTTCCAAAAAATATCAGTAGAATCTACATTAAATACTTTACCTCCTTGATCCAGCCAAACAAAGAGTCGTCTCTGCCAGTCTACTGAGTTCATGCCTGTGAGATTATGTATTTTCTAGAAACAGCATCTGTGCCACTGTCTTATAGGAATACTAAAGTGATATGCTGTGAAATGGAAAATAATCTGTTCTGGTTTCAGCAGAGATGGAGTTAATTTTCCTCTCAGTAGCTAATGTGTTTCAGATTTAATATCTGAAGAATGTTGATAAACACACTGATGTTGTTAGTTGTTGCTAATGAGACCAAGGACACTGTCCGGCTTTCCAGGTCTCGCTAATGTACAGGCGCAGGAAGCTGGAAGGGATATAGACAGAATAATTGACCCAAAGTGGCCAAAGATGCCATAAACGTCATGCTCAGTATATAAGTGGGTGTTGCATGGAGGAAGTAATCTCTCTATCCCTGGTTCTCTCCCTCTCACTCCTTTGCTTGCTCCTTGGTTTCATTTCTGTGATCGCTGCTCGGGTCAGGCTGTAGCAGTCATTGGGACATTGGGTGGTGAGAAATTGTGCATTGTTCATTTTGTATATTTTTATATCCTTATACTCTGTTATTATTGTAGTTTTCCTTTGCTATTCCAGTAAACTGTCTTCATCTCAACCCACAAGTTTTCCTTTCTTCCCAATTCTCTCCCCCATCCATCTGGGGAGGGGGAGCGAGAAACTGTGTGGTAATTAGTGCTAAACCACAACAGAACCAGAGCCTCTTCTTTCAAGAATTCCACAAGAGAAACTTTTTCTCCAAAGCAAAATCCATGTGCCTCATTTTGAGTTTACTTCTTTCATGGATGTGGTGTAAAGAAAAAAAGGAAAATATCAACTGTTTTGGCAGCTCAGCTCAAGGTGCTGAGTGCCAGCTGAAAGTGGAGGCAAATGCACTTAGTCGCCTTGGGAATTCAGCAAAGATTTGACCATGCTTTGCATTTATGAATGATTTTTTTTTATTCAGTGGCAGGCTATTTCCACTCAAATCTGTCACTCTGAAAAGAAACATAATTAAAAATCCAAGTTGAAATCCTGTCCCCATGCATACAGAAAGGGGGCATCAGAAAAGATAGTATAATGCACTGTTTCTGTTATTTTGAAGGCGGGCACAGGTTTGCATTGGTGAGAGTGTCTCATTGACTAAAGATTTTAATGTCCTTTCAGACATGTTGCTGAATAACCCCTGGACAGTTCTTATTGCAGTGTCCTTGCCAGGGTTGCACTTGACTGCTGTATACCTTAGAGAAAAAAAAATGTTCTGCCCTCATGGTTAGGTTGATGGATTTCTACCCTAATATTAAATCCAAGCTGATGATGTGAACGTTCTATTGAATTACTTCCTATATCCTCCTTAGGCCCCTTATTTTTTTTTATAAGCTTGAGGGGAACTATCACAGCAAAGCATTCAGCCCATGCAATTCAAATGTGGGTGTCTACTAAGTGTAACATTTGAAGTTCAGTGTAAGCAACATGTGGCATTAAAAAAAAATGTGCTAAATAAGGCATAGCCCACTAACTTACTATTCAAACCCATGGGATTCCTCCTGTTTAGAGATATTCTACTTCCTGCAGGTCCAGTAATGCAATACATTGCTCTCTGCTTGGAATAAAGTAAAAAAGATTAAGTGCTACCAAAACTTACGAAGATAATGAATGCATAGTTGTTAGCATGTCTGACTAGACTTATTCTTGTGTCATTTTCAGAAAGTTTTATTAGTAATTGATTTAACTTTCATTTGCACTTATCTCCATTTAAACTGTTAATACTTCTAAGTCGGTAGAGAAATGAATAAACAATCATAGAGCTAAAAGCAATTATAAAAATTGCTTAACTGGTGTAATTACAGTATGAATTTCTTTGCCCATTTGTAACATTGTATTTGAGTTCAGCATGGTGTAAATTTAGTGAAAGATCCTTCAGATAATAACGCAGGAGTTGCAGACTCCGGCTTCAGCTGTGTTGTGGGCTCTAGGAGGTGATTTCTAGGGTAACTGTATTAATGATGGAGAAAAAGCTTTTCAGAAAGAACTGAGTCACCTAATTCTCACCTAGAAAATGGACTGTGCAGGCACTCTGGGGTTGCTGCAGCTTTCTTCCAGGTTTCAGCTATTATAGGCAGTGCTTTTGCAGGCACTATGGTCTCGGGAACCTGTGAAGAGGACACAACACAGAGATTTAAGTTTCAATGGGATCTGTGTAATCAGGAAGGCCTACAAGTCCATGAAGTCCTTTAAGTTTCTTTCGTGCTTGGGGAATATAATCCCTCACCTTGGCTAGGAGGAAGCTGGCAAGAGCTCTAAGAATTCATATTTCCCATTTCTTTGTTTGATTGGCTGGTCGGATTGCTTTGTTTTTCCTGGTGTCCTTTATGACTGTTAAAGCTAGAGCTTTCAATTTGTTTGTTTTTTATGCTCTAAAAAGTAAAGACTCAGAGTGCAGAAAGATATCCAGTTGGAAACAAAGAGTTTCTATTTCTGAAAGCAGCAGAATTTAGAAAATCTGGTTAAAACAAAATCAACGGTACAGCAAAACCAGAATGCCACTACTACACTGGCAGTAAGATCTACTTTTCTTTGTTGTCCTAATCTTTTATTTTTCTTGTGCTTTCTTCTTTTTTTTGTAATTGTTGTTTTGTTTGTTTGGTAGTGTATTAAATAGTAGCACAAAGAAAAGAATTGATTTACTATTATTTGTTTTCCATGTAATACATATAATAAAGACTTTAAGAATTAAATGATATTTTGAATAGATGGAAACTTCTTGCATTTAGTTTTCTGAACTAGTTCTTAGTTCTTGTCAGAAACATGCTTTGGGGTTTTAGTAAGGCTGTCTCTCTCCGACACCTAATATGCCATATGTGCTTGCCTGCAGCCCTTTTAATTTACAGTGAAGTAACCTGCTAATGAAACATCTTTCAACATTGTTTCTGTTTCCTTAATAATAGACCAGAGTATTGCTACTGTATTTGTCAAAAAAAAACCAAAAACTTGCTGCAAGAAAAGAACCCAGAATAAGGATTTGAAAACTTACCTATGCATGTGTGTATTATATCCCCTGAATACAAGGGTGCCTTAAGTGGATAGGCTGTAAAAATTAAAATTAATACACTTTTTGGTTCTTAATCTGTTTCTTTAATTTTATTTCACTGTTTCATTTCATTTCATACTGCTTCATAACTTATATTTTTTTTCTTTGTTACCTTTACAGAGTTACCTTATAAATTTTCCCTTTTTTTCCCATTCGCCTCCCTGATTGCTCCTTCTTGTTTATGTTAGTGAAAATCTAACTTTAACAGATTTCCTTCAAGGTTACCCTGATGTGAAGGAAAGTGGTCTCATTTTCCTTGCAGGAAGGCTAATTATTCAAAGCTTCAGAGATCTTGTTACTCTGCATATACAAATGTTGAACCCGTAGGAGATTCTTAATCCAAGAAATATGTTAGCAATCGCCACTTCTGTTGTTCTTGTGATTGAGCTCTTGGGAAGAGATTACCTCCAAGCGATATAAACATACATTTTTAATGATACAGAAGGAGATCTGGAGGAGCAGAGAATAAGCCAAAAAAAAAAAGACTAGGTTTTTCCATTCCATTTCTTTGAATTGTACCATTATATTTTAGTTATTGTACTGGAGACATTTAATTCAAGACAGTGATTACAGAGTGATCAAGTGTCTCCTGTTAATTAAGGCTTCAATAAGTGTTCCATTACTAGCCTATTTTTTTCTTCTTT